>CM070821.1:49411300-49488800 GCA_036326025.1 Chrosomus eos | reverse complement strand
CGATCAGTTCTCTGTGAGTCCGCGTGCGTTACAGGTGCGCTGGGTACCTGTCCGTCTGTTGCCATGGCGATGTAGTTACACAGGGATACAGTGACTGTGGGATGTGTAAACAACACAGCGGCTCAGTTTCTCACTGCCAGACTATAACAGGATCGTTCTTCAGCGCCATGAAAGTTTGAGGAGAACTTGACACACAGGACTCGTGTGCCTGTTGTTGTCGGACAGCCTGTGAGATGTGTACATGTGTGCTGTGTGTGAGAGAAAGCAGAAACCCTAGCCTGTGTGTGTGTGTGTGTGTGTGTGTGTGTGTGTTGTGTGTGTGTGTGTGTGTTGTGGTGTGTGTGTGTGTGTGTGTGTTGTGTGTGTGTGTGTGTGTGTGTGTGTGTGTGTGTGTGTGTAATTGTATAGAAGGTTTTCAAAAATATCATGAATTCAAAGAGAATTTTAAATTTTAAAGATTTTAAACATGAAACACAATATTTTATATATGTTTATATACTTTATATCATTTTTTTTATTTCCTGAAGTGTGCTTATAATGTAAGGTCTTGTAATGACTTTACATGTATGACTTTTATAATGTTATGGTAGTACAATTTTTTTTTTATTTTTTTTTTTAGAAAGCTTCTGATTTGGTCCAATTAAGGGTTGTGTCTCCTTTAAGACTTTGTATGTACAAATGCTCACTGCTATGATTGGGTTACATGTTTGCATATGAAATCAGCCTTACATGGGGAATTATTCTGAAATGTTTTCATAAAGCAAAGGAAGCACATGAGTCATTTTGTCAATTTGGATTTTAATAAATGTTGTTATTTGACTAACAAGGACTTTTTGAATTCTGAAAATATATTCTGTTTATTTGACAATCATCAATCGCTTTCTGAACAGCTGATTATTATTAAAATTGTGCTCCTCTTTAGTATTTTTTTCTCTGTCTAAATGTTGATCTTTCCTGCCTTCATACTCAGATATAAGCTTGTTTCTGCTACAGGATAAAAAATAAATAAGGTAATTGCAACTTTTTTTATCGGAGAATTCTGCATTTTTTTCTCACAATTGCGAGTTTACATCTTGCAATTCAGACTTTTTATCTCAGATTGCGTTATATTAAGTCAGAATTGCTTGATATAAAGTCAGAATTGAGTGATATAAAGTCAGAATTGCGTGATATAAAGTCAGAATTGCGAGATATAAAGTCAGAATTGCGTGATATAAAGTCAGAATTGCGAGATATAAAGTCAGAATTGCGTGATATAAAGTCAGAATTGCGTGATATAAAGTCAGAATTGGAGATATAAAGTCAGAATTGGAGATATAAAGTCAGAATTGCGTGATATAAAGTCAGAATTGGAGATATAAAGTCAGAATTGCGAGATATAAAGTCAGAATTGCGAGATATAAAGTCAGAATTGGAGATATTAAGTCAGAATGGCGAGATATAAAGTCAGAATTGCGAGATATAAAGTCAGAATTGCGAGATATAAAGTCAGAATTGTTAGATATAAAGTCAGAATTGTTAGATATAAAGTCAGAATTGCGAGATATAAAGTAAGAATGGCGAGATATAAAGTCAGAATTGCGAGATATAAAGTCAAAATTGGAGATTTTAAGTCAGAATGGCGAGATATAAAGTCAGAATTGCGTGATATAAAGTCAGAATTGCGAGATATAAAGTCAGAATTGCGAGATATAAAGTCAGAATTGCGAGATATAAAGTCAGAATGGCGTGATATAAAGTCAGAATGGCGAGATATAAAGTCAGAATGGCGAGATATAAAGTCAGAATTGCGTGATATAAAGTCAGAATTGCGAGATATAAAGTCAGAATGGCGTGATATAAAGTCAGAATGGCGAGATATAAAGTCAGAATTGCGAGATATAAAGTCAGAATTGCGAGATATAAAGTCAAAATTGGAGATTTTAAGTCAGAATGGCGAGATATAAAGTCAGAATTGCGAGATATAAAGTCAGAATTGCGAGATATAAAGTCAGAATTGGAGATTTTAAGTCAGAATGGGGAGATATAAAGTCAGAATTGCGAGATATAAAGTCAGAATTGCGAGATATAACGTCAGAATGGCGAGATATAAAAGTCAGAATTGCGAGATATAAAGTCAGAATGGCGAGATATAAAGTCAGAATGGCGAGATATAAAGTCAGAATTGCTTGATATAAAGTCAGAATTGCTAGTTATAAAGTCAGAATTGCTAGTTATAAAGTCAGAATTGTTAGATATAAAGTCAGAATTGTTAGATATAAAGTCAGAATTGCGAGATATAAAGTCAAAATTGGAGATTTTAAGTCAGAATGGCGAGATATAAAGTCAGAATTGCGAGATATAAAGTCAGAATTGGAGATATAAAGTCAGAATTGCGAGATATAAAGTCAGAATTGCGAGATATAAAGTCAGAATTGCGAGATATAAAGTCAGAATTGGAGATATAAAGTCAGAATTGGAGATTTTAAGTCAGAATTGCGAGATATAAAGTCAGAATTGCGAGATATAAAGTCAGAATTGTGAGATATAAAGTCAGAATTGCGAGATATAAAGTCAGAATTGCGAGATATAAAGTCAGAATTGCGTGATATAAAGTCAGAATTGCGTGATATAAAGTCAGAATTGCGAGATATAAAGTCAGAATTGCGAGATATAAAGTCAGAATTGCGAGATATAAAGTCAGAATGGCGAGATATAAAGTCAGAATTGTGAGATATAAAGTCAGAATGGTGTGATATAAAGTCAGAATTGTGAGATATAAAGTCAGAATTGCGAGATATAAAGTCAGAATGGCGAGATATAAAGTCAGAATGGCGAGATATAAAGTCAGAATGGCGAGATATAAAGTCAGAATTGCGAGATATAAAGTCAGAATTGGAGATTTTAAGTCAGAATTGCGAGATATAAAGTCAGAATTGCGAGATATAAAGTCAGAATTGTGAGATATAAAGTCAGAATTGTGAGATATAAAGTCAGAATCTTAGATATAAAGTCAGAATCTGAGATATAAAGTCAGAATTGCGAGATATAAAGTCAGAATTGCGAGATATAAAGTCAGAATTGAAGATTTTAAGTCAGAATGGCGAGATATAAAGTCAGAATTGGAGATTTTAAGTCAGAATGGCGAGATATAAAGTCAGAATTGGAGATTTTAAGTCAGAATTGCGAGATATAAAGTCAGAATTGCGAGATATAAAGTCAGAATTGCGAGATATAAAGTCAGAATTGCGAGATATAAAGTCAGAATTGGAGATATAAAGTCAGAATTGCGAGATATAAAGTCAGAATTGCGAGATATAAAGTCAGAATTGGAGATATAAAGTCAGAATTGGAGATTTTAAGTCAGAATGGCGAGATATAAAGGCAAGAATGGCGAGATATAAAGTCAGAATTGCGAGATATAAAGTCAGAATTGCGAGATATAAAGTCAGAATTGGAGATATAAAGTCAGAATTGCGAGATATAAAGTCAGAATTGCGAGATATAAAGTCAGAATTGCGAGATATAAAGTCAGAATTGCGAGATATAAAGTCAGAATTGCGAGATATAAAGTCAGAATTGCGAGATATAAAGTCGCAATTGTGTGATATAAAGTCAGAATTGCGAGATATAAAGTCAGAATTGCGAGATATAAAGTCAGAATTGCGAGATATAAAGTCAGAATTGCGTGATATAAAGTCGCAATTGTGTGATATAAAGTCAGAATTGCGAGATATAAAGTCAGAATTGCGAGATATAAAGTCAGAATTGCGAGATATAAAGTCAGAATGGCGAGATATAAAGTCAGAATGGCGAGATATAAAGTCAGAATGGCGAGATATAAAGTCAGAATTGCGAGATATAAAGTCAGAATTGGAGATTTTAAGTCAGAATTGCGAGATATAAAGTCAGAATTGCGAGATATAAAGTCAGAATTGTGAGATATAAAGTCAGAATTGTGAGATATAAAGTCAGAATCTGAGATATAAAGTCAGAATTGTGAGATATAAAGTCAGAATTGCGAGATATAAAGTCAGAATTGTGAGATATAAAGTCAGAATTGCGTGATATAAATTTAAAATTGCGAGATATAAAGTCAGAATTGGAGATATAAAGTCAGAATTGGAGATTTTAAGTCAGAATGGCGAGATATAAAGTCAGAATGGCGAGATATAAAGTCAGAATTGCGTGATATAAAGTCAGAATTGCGAGATATTAAGTCAGAATTGCAAAATATAAAGTCAGAATTGGAGATATAAAGTCAGAATTGGAGATATTAAGTCAGAATTGCGAGATATTAAGTCAGAATGGTGAGATATAAAGTCAGAATTGGAGATTTTAAGTCAGAATGGCGAGATATAAAGTCAGAATTGCGAGATATAAAGTCAGAATTGCGAGATATAAAGTCAGAATTGCGAGATATAAAGTCAGAATTGCGAGATATAAAGTCAGAATTGCAAGATATAAAGTCAGAATTGCGAGATATAAAGTCAGAATTGCAAGATATAAAGTCTGAATTGCGAGATATAAAGTCAGAATTGCGAGATATAAAGTCAGAATTGGAGATATAAAGTCAGAATTGGAGATATTAAGTCAGAATGGCGAGATATAAAGTCAAAATTGCAAGTTATAAAGTCAGAATTGCATAATAAAAAGTCAGAATTGTGAGTTATAAAGTCGCAATTCTGACAAAAATAAAGTCAGTCTTTTTATCCTCAGAACTGAGTGTTTTTACCTGAGTGAGGCTAGTGATAGTGATAGTCATTGTTGTGGTGTCTGTAAGCTGCTTTGTGTAATGGCTCTGTTAATCTGCTGGCTTTTACCTGGTTGGTGTGGAGAGTGGAGAAAACAAAGCTTGTGTTGATTAATTATCAGACACCTGATGAAGCACCATCTGCCCAGCTAACTAAAGCATCTCTGTAGCGCTGAATCTATCATCCTTGTGGAAAAGACCATGCGTTTACATCTTGGTGGGCCACTAAGTCAGTGTTGATATATCACTCAGTGGGATAAACAGTGTATTCAAGCATAGTTACCAGTGTTGGGGGAACACATTACAAATTACATAATCATAATCATAAGTAACGCATTATTTGTAAATTTACAACAAAATATCTGTTTCTTTTTTCAATTAAGTAACACAAGTTACTTAGTTTTCCAATTTATAGACTGAAACCTTTCCTGTCCTAATGTTGTTATAAAGTGCAGAGGCGTTGTGTGCGCTGTGTGTGTGTGAACATGATGGTTATTGTAGTTGGAGACTAAATATGAGCAGGTATTTACTCATCTTACTCAAAAACAGATTCAGTATTCCTTAAAATGATTAAAACAGTGAAATGCAAATCTGAATATTATGCAAACCTGCAATAATTAAAACAAATATACTTTATGTATTTAATCTCACTTTATTAACCAGTATCTTTACTGTTATAATACCAGGCAGAGTCTAATGGATATCACATTATGTTGTTTTAAAACAATGTACGATCGAAGGTCTTTTGAATACTCAGAGGCCCAGGAATATAATAATCTGCCTCTAGATATAAAGAGTATGTCAAATACGGTTGGTTTTAGTATGAAAGTTAAAAGTTGGCTATTTGATAAGTTGTTTTAGTGATTAATTTGTATTCATGTTTTTGGGTGGATGTTAAAGTATGATGTAAATTTTGATAATGTGTGTTCTTATTTAGCGTTGTAAGTATAATCAGTAGGCAGTGCCAGGATAACCTGTCTCTAGGAGTGAAGTTGTGCGTTACATCAAAGACCACAATGGAAACAGGTTTATTGTGTTATCCTTGACAAATGAGTGTATTTTTCACTATTATTTTGTGTAATAAATCAAATCAAATCAAACCAGTATCTTTGCTGCTGACCTGATAATCAAATTAATACGAATAAGCAAAAAATTACTTTAGATAAACATCACATTCACCCTGAGGCGTATTCGTTTCACTTTTGATGTGAAAATGCCTTTACATTTGCCAAAAATAAAACTTTTGGAGGGTTTTTTTGTTCTTAAAAAACAATCAACCCAGCCATGGGTGCGAAAAAGTAACTCAAAAGTAACATAATGCATTACACAATTTGTTACGCAATATTCTAACACTACTGTTAAAAGTAAATTCCCCTACATTTTGAAATCGACTACCCACATAATATGAGTACCTCCCCTCACAAAAGCATGCCATAAGCGGTTGCCCTTTCTCAATGTGTGCTATCTAAAGGAAAGATTTGTGTGTCTACACAGTTATTTTTTCCTATTTATTCATTCACAGTCAGACTTCTACCAACTGCTTTTATCCGCTGAGTAAGTGGAGAAACATACCAACTTAAGTTTGTGCTTTCTTACATGAATGCTTGTATGTCAAACCTCATGAATGAAGAGGAGAAGACTCAACTTAGCAGCTTATGAATTGGATTTACAAAAATACAACTGGACTTGCTTGAGATTGATCAACATATACCCATATCAATTCAAGTCAATTTATTTGTATAGTGCTTTTCACAAGACACATTGTTACAAAGCAGCTTTGATCCCCTGAAATCAATGTATTTGCAGCATTGCTACGGCGTGAACTCTTGTGTGTAGGCGGCTTTACTCCTTTATAAGATCAGAGTCTGTTTCACATAAAGTATCTGTTGTCTTCCCAACAGAGTTTATTTCTTAGTGGAATTGACAACCTTTCTACATCAGTTGACCTATGTAATTATACTGTGGGCTGATGCACACCAAGCCTGTCCCTGGAAATGATGCAGGTCTAATTTGGCAATTGTTGTTGTTCTGTTCATCGCAAGCTTTTGTTTTTGATTCTCATCCAAGGATTGCCCTTATGTTCAATGTCTTGCACTCTTAAAGTGTACATGTTTCATCTAGTTCACCTCATCCCTAGAGCAATATTGATATCAAACCTGATATTGATTATCCATGTTGGCTCAGCCACCTTCGCTTGGTCTAATAGAGGCAAAGTCTGGCGCTCAGAGATCGTGTCTCTCGTGTAGGCGGGATAAAGTTACAGCAAAACCAGACATCTGAAACCTATGGGGCATTCCCCTGAAAGGAACAAATAGTCTGAAGGAGGCTTGTTCCAGAAGGCTATTGTTCTTGCAACTATTCAAAGTGCAAATCATTTGCCTAGCACCGTTTACAATCAATAAAAGTAGGGGGTCCAGACTTCTAATTTAATTGTTTGCTGAAAGGTAAAGGTCATTGCAAACGAGTCCGAAATTTTCGCACGTTAAAAAATAAACATGACAATCACAATGTGAGGTCAGAAACTTTCGTCCATCATAAAAAAGTTCGGATCAGGTTGATTTTCTGCGTTTTACGCAATCGTAGCAAGCATTTTGAGACAATTCAGAGCCATTGTACGTTACAAGCTAACGCCAAAATCCAGAACTGTTCAAGATCAATTGGTTCACGGAAATTGCTGGTCTTGTTTATAATATGTGGCTCTAGTATCGCTAGCATAGCATCAAACTGAGCCACCGATTCCTGAAGTAAACTCTCAGGATAATCCAGCAGTGAACTCTCCTTCTTCTCTACGCAATCTCAGGATTGGATGGACCCAATATGTACTCTTTATTTTTCTCTTTTTAAGAAGAGAGAGAGCAACAAAATCGTCCTCACTACTTGAAGACTCCATTTTGTATTGTTTTGTGATTTTAAGCATCTGACTCAGTGTGCAAGGTTTCTGTGCGTGAATACAAAAACAACTTTCAACTCAGTGTGCAATGACCTTTAGGCATTCATTCAGGATTGTCAAGGCATATCATAGGTTAGACAAAGTGCCCTCTTACTCATTTTGTGTGTCATGGCTTGTTTAAGGTTATTCCTTTTGAGCAAATCTGGCCGGGAAAAAGTGTGAGAACCCGCATCCATCGTTGCACATTCAGTGTTAGTGACACTCCAGCTGTAGTGAATCTGGCAGAAATTTTGCGTGAGAAGGCTTTGGTCGGTAGTGAATGAGACTCTTTGTGCTTCTGGTATAATTTATTCAGCAGGTTGGGGCAGACGACCAGAAGTCTCTGCCAGAGGAACGTTTAATAAGACTTGAAGAGCAATTACGAGAGGGCGCTATTCAATCTCATTGCTTTCCCTCAGAGATAAGAGACGTTGCCAGAGAAAACAAAACATTTATGGGTCGTCCCCTTGAAAGACTGAAGCTGCTGGTGTTGCTCCAAGAACAGATGTTACCACTAGATAACAACCCACAAATAACCATAAATACTAATATTCTCTTATAAACCACACTCTCTTATGCTCAAATATCTTCAGCTTCCACAGCTTCACTTCTTCACATATTGTACACCCACACGCAGATATGAACTGTCCTTATGTGTTGTATAAGAGGGAGACGATTATCATACAGCTGTGTGGCATCTCCATCCCTCAGTGACACAAACGTGCTGTGAAGATGATTGATTCACACCTGCGTATTCACATTTGCTGAGCTCCACTTATATGTGCCTGTGCCATCTGGAGTGCAGGACTGATGGATTCCCCATGTGGTCTTGACAACAAACACACTAGTCTCCTGCTTTTATTTGCTTCATCGTCCCCAAGATGGTTTTTGAATGTTACCAAGCGGATGGTTTCCAGCAGGTTGAATCCAATAGAGAAGTGACTTAAACTGCAGTTCATTGACTGGCCACTAGAGACATCCTACAAAAGAGAGTCAATCCCATAGACCCACAATGTTAAATTCCCAACTTTACAGCAGAAATAACATGTTTACAGCCTGTTACAAAAAGTGGTTTTGGTCTATATAGCTAATTTTGCTTTTAATGACAACTGCAAGAAGGTTAATTTTAACTCATCCGTTAAGTTCTGCATAATTAAGGGCGTGTCCACTTGAGTTTATTGTGAGTTGAGTCTCTCACGCACTTCCTTACGGGGATCCATTGCACTCATCTTAGACGGCGTCATTCACCCACTGTGATTCAATTGTTTTATTAGTTCATCACAATTAGTATGTGTCACGTTTTCATATCGTCCAATCACTCATATTCATTAATACATGTCTCATCAGTGTCATCACTCACACTCAGTCTGTCATATGTCGGGATGATGTAACGGGATGAGACGCCACACTCAACACTATCAATCTAAATGACTTATATGAATTGAAGGGTGGTGTTTGTATGGAGCTGTTGGATTGGAGTCATTCCCAGCTCTCGGCTGTCTGTGGGAGGCATTTGTGCCGATAATGTAGCTGATGCTGGTGACATTTAAACAGATCTCCCCTCTCAGCTGTGTGTAATACAAGAGACCGCACAAGAGAGCCTTCCAGCAACCTTTGAGGAGGGCTCTTACTCTTACTTTACTGTTTATTTCATGAGAGAGTTGTCGTTTTAATCAGGACAAGACCTAACATTCATTGATTTATTTCTGTTGCTCAGTGTTGCATTGAATTTTACAACTATATATATATTTATTTAGGAAATGTATCTTTATACATTGTTAAAAGGTGAAGCATGTAAGAGTTTTTGTTAAAATACATTCTCTTATTGTTCAATGACTGCTATTAGTATGCAGTTCTTGGGTTTATCTCCTCCAACAGTGTAAACATTGAGCCCAGAAGCAACAAAAAAACACACTACTACGTTTTAGTTTAGAAACGGGACCTTTTGCTACGTTTGCTCCTCCCGTCCAGACTAAACTGGCAAAAACGAAGACCTAAAACGGAGAAGTTTAGAAACGCTGCCGACCCCGTTTTGCATTTTGAATCTCCGGAGGGCGTTCTAGTGAAGACGGGTCAAACGGAGGACTTTAGAAACGATGACGCAGAGGCTCACGCTCGGCTCTGATTGGGTGTCACACCATACACACCTTTGGTGATTTCGTCTTTATTGGCGGGTACACCTTTCCTATTGTTGTGTCTTGCTCTGGCGATGGATAATGTTCCTGGTACCTTTCCAATATGTCCCGTATTTGGTTTGCGACGACTCCCAATCTGTGTTTTCTGCCGCCAGCTGTTTTGTATTCCCTTGTAACTTTAAGTAAAAGTTCCACCTTGTCGTTGGTCCATGAACAGAAATCTCTGGTCTTCAACATTGCTAATCTTTGCCGAGGTAACTTAGCTACTTTCTTCTTCATCGAATCTGAGGAATAGTCGAGATCTGTTTCTGTTTACACCGGCACAGTGTAGGGGAATGGTCACGTGATCCGCGTTTTCAGCCGTTTTAATGTGGACGGAGATCAATTCTAATACGCAGCTGAAACGCTGGTGTGGACGGAGATCATATTCGTTTTAATTCTCCGTTTCTAAACTAAAACGCAGTAGTGTGGACGGGGCCAAATGCATCGTTAGCCAACTACGCTCGCAAGTTCTGTCGTTATCAGGAGTTCATCGAGTCTGTGTTTCCCGAAACCATCGTTCCAACGAACATTCGCAAACAGCATCGCAAAGTTGTGTGTTTGTAACGACAGCTCTCGTCCTGCGGTTAGAAGCAGAGTTTATTGTCGACTCAATAAATACTTATCTTGAGCAAAATAAGCAAGCTGACATTCAGTACAACCTGTGTCTTTTATTAAGAATACATGTGTTTTACGTCTTTTAGTTTGTCAAGAGATTTAAAGTGTTACGTACATTTTGTGTGTAAGTGCTCTAGTGTGCGCAAGAACGAGCATATGATTGGATAGGGAAATAAAGAAAAATAACTTAAGACAAATTAGAAATATTCCTCAGATGTCATATCTGTAATTTATAGCAAGACATCTCGCATTAATTCGATCTCAAACAGATTCATTAAAAGATGTTATTATACACCACCTGCGTGACATCATTAACCAACATGGTTGATGACCAATTTGCGACAATACGATTTCAGGAAACAGTCGTGACTAGCTAGTTGATTTCTTCAACGATGCAGTTACACCGTTGTGCCAATGAAACTGGTGTCTACTCTAGACACACAAAATTCAGTGGTATTTATAGGTTTGATATTTGATATGTATATGAGACAAATGTGTTTGTTTTATGTAATTTCCCCTTTCTTCTCATCCACAGTGTGCTGTTTTGTGGTCCACAAACGGTGCCATGAGTTTGTTACGTTCTCCTGTCCAGGGGCCGACAAGGGCCCCGACACAGATGTGAGTACATTCTTGTATTTCTCTCTCTACACACACACACACACACACACACACACACACACAGCTGTGTTTGTTAAGATCCGTGTCCATGTTGCATTATAGTTGCCATGTATTTAAAAGTTAGTCATGCTGAGCAGAAAGAGTCCTCCTTCTCTCTCTCTCTCTCTCTGTGTGTGTGTGTGTGTGTGTGTGTGTGTGTGTGTGTGTGTGGTTGTGTGTGTGTGTGTGTGTGTGTGTGTGTGTGTGTGTGTGTGTGTGTGTGTGTGTGTGTGTGTGTGTGTGTGTGTGTGTGTGTGTGTGTGTGTGTGTGGAAAGGGCGGCTCATTAAAGTGGTCAGATTTGACCCGTTGGCCCATGCATGTCCCCTGAGTGCTGCTTACTCAGACATCTAACCACACAAGGCCAGTTATGTGCGGTTTCTTTAACCCTTCATAACCTGTGGTTTAAGGAGAGGCTTACACGCTTGTTGTGGTTGGGTTGTGTTGTGTTGTGGTTGTTTTAATGGGTCTAAGTTGCTGTAAGATTGGAAGTTCAGGGTTTTTGCGGTATGTTCAATATTTCTCACCTTTACTTACATCAATAATACATGATTGTATATCAATAAAGTTTCCATGTTTCCCCTTAGATTGTTGCATAATTTAAAGGAAATTATCATTTCCTGATGTCGATCTAAAACACAAAAGGAGAAATTCAGCAAAATGGTCACGCTGCCCTTTTCCATACGGTGAAAGCAGAGCAGATGTCCAGATGTTAACAGGCTTTACAAAAAGCTTCAAAAAATGCAATGAAATTATCATGAAAGTATACTGAGGTCATATTGGCTTTGTGTAAGGAACAGACTAAAACATCTTCCCTCGCTGCTGAAAAACCCAGCATGAATTTAGTGCTGGTTTACTGCTGGCTTATGCCGGTTAGTTCTGGTTTAGTGCTGGTTTATGCTGAATAGTGCTGGTTTAGTGCTGGCTTATGCCAGTTAGTTCTGTTTACTGCTGGTTTATGCTAAATTGTGCTGGTTATGCTGGTTTATGCTGAATAGTGCTGGTTAGTGCTGGTTAGTGCTGGTTTACTGCTGGTTTATGCTGAATAGTGCTGGTTTAGTGCTGTTAGTGCTGGTTTACTGCTGTGTATGCTGGTTTAGTGCTGGTTTACTGCTGGTTATGCTGAATAGTGCTGGTTTAGTGCTGGTTTATGCTGTTAGTGCTGGTTTACTGCTGGTTTATGCTGGTTAGTGCTGGTTTACTGCTGGTTTATGCTGAATAGTGCTGGTTTAGTGCTGGTTAGTGCTGTCAGGCTTGTTTAGTGCTGGTTTAGTGCTGGTTAGTGCTGGTTTACTGCTGGTGTATGCTGGTTAGTGCTGTTTACTGCTGGTTTATGCTGAATAGTGCTGGTTTAGTGCTGGTTTATGCTGGTTAGTGCTGGTTTACTGTGGTTATGCGGTTAGTGCGTTTACTGCTGGTTTATCTGAATAGTGCTGGTTTAGTGCTGGTTAGTGCTGGTCCAGGCTTGTTTATGCTGGTTTAGTGCTGGTCCAGGCTTGTTTATGCTGGTTTAGTGCTGGTCAGGCTTGTTATGCTGGTTTGTGCTGGTTATTCGGTTAGTGCGGGTTTATGCTGAACAGTGCTGGTTTAGTGCTGGTTAGTGCTGGTTTAGTAGTTTTATTTGGTTATGCTGGTGCAGGCTTGTTTGCTGTTATGTTTTACGCTGGTTAGTGCTGGTTAGTCCTGGTGTATGCTGTTATGATTTTTTTAGTGACCAAAAAAAAAAACAGCACTAAACCAGCACTAACCAGCACATACCAGCACTAACCAGCACAATACCAGCACTAAACAAGAGTGTTGGTTGATGCTAGTAAGTGCTGGTTAGTGCTGGTTTAGTGCTGTTTTTTTTATTTTGGTTAAGTGCCGCTTAGTGCTGGTTTATGCTGGTTAGTGCTGGTTCATGTTGGTTAGTGCTGGTTAGTGCTGGTCTAGTGCTGGTTTATGCTGTTTAGTGTTTGCTTTACCTGGTTAGTGCTTGTTTAGGGCTGGTTTATGCTAGTTATGTGGTTTAGTGCTGGTTAGTGCTGTTTAGTGCTGGTTTATGCTGGTTGTACTGTTAGTGTGGTTAGTGCTTTGGTTTAGTACTGGTTTATGCTGGTTAGTGCTTGTTTAGTGCTGGTTATGCTGGTTAGTTGTTAGTTAGTGCTGGTTTAGTAGCTGGTTTGTGCTTGTTTAGTGCTGGTTATGCTGGTTAGTGCTTGTTTAGTGCTGGTTAGTACTGGTTAGTTCTTGTTTAGTGCTGGTTTTATGCTGTTAGTGCTGGTTATGCTGGTTAGTGATGGTTAGTTCTTGTTTAGTGCTGGTTTAGTCTTGGTTAGTGATGGTTTTTGATGCTGGTTAGTGATGGTTAGTGCTTGTTTAGTGCTGGTTTATGCTGGTTAGTGATGGTTAGCTTTTGTTTAGTGCTGGTTTAATGGTTAGTGATGTTTAGTGCTGTTAGCTGGTATGTGTTAGTCTGTTAGTGTGTTTATTGGTTTTGATGTTTACTGTGGTTTAGTGTGGTTTATGCTGGTTAGTTTCTTGTTTAGTGCTGCTATGCTTAGTGCTGTAAGGCAGTATGCTGTACAATGCATGCTTTTTCAAGCAAACCGGAGCTGGTGAAGCTGGTCTTGTGGGGTTGGGTGTAAGTAGGCCAGTTGTCTGTATGCAAGCAGGCTGTTTGGAGACAAGCATTGTTTTTGCTTGGATATTTCTATTTTTAACACATCAAGTAAAGGAAAAATGATATAAGATTAAAAAATAGGATTTATTGAAATATATAATTATAACTTTGTAATTTATTTTGTTCCCTCTGTTGACAGTAGATCTGGAATGTTTTATTGTTTATGTTACGATTATATTATTAACCAATGTCATCTGAAGTTTTAAACAAAGTAAAAATTCAAACCGGTGAAACGTTTCAAATGATCAAAGAGTTTGTCTCCTGTTTCAAAGGATCTACACACAAATCAGATAAAAAGAGCTTGTTTACATTGCAAAACAAAAACATTTAGAGATATAAAAACAAAGAAAACAAAGCCAAATAGCAGCATAATCATACGCAGTTTGTTCGCTAACAAGGGTTATGAGAAGAGCTCTTGCTAAGAAAGAGATATTGATAATAAATGCTCAAAATGGAAAGTTGCTGTTTTCAAAGACTTTAATGGTCATTTGGGAACTTGTTAAAATCCAGCGGTCAGTCCCTGATTCCAAAAAGTGCACAAAGACGTCATTGCAGGAGCATGAAATATTGTAGTCAATAGTGAGAGCGTGCACTTTTAACAATTTCTGAAAGATAATTAATTAAACCAAAGCCAAGGGCAAAATGCCCAACTCATAATGAAACACTGATCACCATGTGATGCTGAGATTTTCAGCAGGGCATTTAAAAAAAACATGTAGAAGATTGGAAATCACTGTTCAGTTAAAAAAACAGCAATCTGGGCATTCTGACAAACATCTCAAATTACGTACAATAAATGAATTTATTGAAGTCAAAAAGATTGTGTAATATCTCTGAATCAACCTAAATACATTAACTTATACCACCAAAACTACATTGTATGTGTTAAAGTAACACTAAGTAAATTTTCCTCTTCGCTCGCCCTACTGGTTGGAAACAAAATTGTCCATTGCCGCTGTCGTAAATAATCTAGCCTACCGTCGCAGCGCGCTCACTGTTTACCCAGCACCGGCTTTAGAATGAACGATGTCCACAGACAAGGTAGAGTATGTTACATGATTTCATGAAAGGATGATGTATTGCGACATAGAAACGAAGAAAAACGAAATAATGACTATTGTAGCGCTTGACGTAAAGCAGTCGAATTTGTAGTTCTTTTTTGTGCACGGGTTCCTACCCGAAACCTGAAGTTACATAGTGCCAGTAAAAGCGATACAGACCCCGTCAGGCTATGTTAGACGAGTCATTTAACTTATTTTAAGTCGATGTACCATCACAAGGGTCTTGGAAATATATTGTGAAGGTTGAAAAACTACTTAGTGTTACTTTAAGTTAGAAATATTATATTAGAAACAGATCTTTAAAGTAACAAATTCCAATAACAAGTTACCACTTTTTGTAGTGTAGATTTAGCAAGACTGATTTTTTTATTTTGAGTGACCCAAACCTTAAACGGTATTTTATGACATGTGAATTTCTTCGCCTTGGTTTTTATCTTTCTTGGAGAGGTTGGAGAGTTATGGGAGTCAAACGTATTACGGTCACGGATGTGGTCATATCCCAAACGTTGAGTTTGAGTTTTATGTAAATTAGGGTGGGCAATTAGGGTGGGCGTCACCATTGGTCCACTAGTTCTAGATTGACAGCTCCTCCTCTAGCCAATCAATCGAAGAGAGGAGTTGACATCATGGCTGCTAATGCAATGATCAACCGGCACTCTTGTTATCAATGTTAACCTTTATGTTCAATGGTATTTTGTGTTAAAAAATGTTGCTTATATGGCTCATGATGCTATAGCGCTCGCTTTAGTACTGTAAGTAAAACACCCTGCCATTTTGACATGTTACATGAAAAATTAAGTTTGGAAAAAAAAAACTGCCACTGGACATTCAGGAATGAATAATTTCGCTTACCCGACTCATTCAAATCAGGGATTTGTTTGGAAGTATTTTCATCTAAATAAAAGCAAAAGCGAGGTATTGTATTTAAAACTCACTCAAAATTAACTTCTTGTTGTATTGATTTTATACACAGTTCAATATATATTTAGAATTGTGCTGATATTTGAGTCTTCCTCAATTTCTTAACTTATTGTTTTATAATCTCAATGTAAAATGTGATAAATCTTATAAAACCAACACTTTTTTTATCAATTAAATACTGTAGATGAAAGACAAAGCTGCAAATCTGTTCACAGAAAAACAATACATGACAAAATATATAGACAATTTAAAATTACGAACATAATTGTGACTGGCATAACTCTGAAACTGTATTGCACGAGCAAATATAGCAGTGAGCTAGGCTATATTATAGTATATTCTCTTGTGTAAAAGACAGAAATTGAAGAGGCAACAAACATACATATATATATTGTTATAGTGAATGAATACTTTCAAGCCTGTATGAGTTTCTTCTGTTGAACTAATAAGAAGATAATTTGAAGAATGTTGTTTACCCAGACAGTGGATAGTAGCCATTGACTAGTGTTTTGTTCCTATTGGTCTGGTTGCTGACATTCTTCCAAATATCTCATATCTCATAAGTCTCTCAAAGAAACTCATACAGGTTTGGAACAACTTGCACACACAAAAAAAACAAGGAAAACATGATTTTGTGTGTGATTCCGATCATTTTTTGCATTCATGGTTCAATTTTGTGCAATATAATTTTAAATGTCGTGTAAAGTTCTGGTGATTCATTCTTATTATTTTTTAAATGCATTTTTTTTTTTTTGTATTCATGCTTATAATTTTTTGCCCATAACCACAATGTTTGCTGTTCTGATAATTTTGCACATTTTGCAGTTTTTTTTTTGTGTGTGTTAATATTGTTACATTTTTGATTCACTTTATTATTATTTTTATCCATGACCGCAATACTTGTATCTGAAATGAATCCCATAGTGTGGTGGTTGTTGGTGTGTGTGGTGTGTGTGGTGTGGGGTGTGGTGTGTGTGGGTGGGTGTTGTGTGGTGTGTTGGTGTGTGTGTGTGTGTGTGTGTTGCTGATCTCATAAGCTCTCCTCCTCCTGGTGTGTGTGAGCATGTGCTCGACCGCAGGCTCCGTCACGACCCCGACGCTTCATGCCTCTGATCTGAACACTGCTCATTTCACATCTCCTTTCTCTGTTGCCCTCATGCTTCATGTTTCTTTAGCTGACGCTCCAACCCTCAAGACTAAACTCATTTAAAGCGGCAGTGTGTCACGAAGCAAATGTGTGTGTAAGATCCTGCCGGCTCTGCTTTTGTTGTTGTGGGTCTTCTGAGTGTTATTTTATTCCATTTTGTAAGTATATACCAGGTATTACGCAGGTAGGCGTAATAACAATTTTCTTTTATAAACTCACTTGTCCATGACCACTCTTGAAACTTGCACCTTACTCTTCTGTCCTCTTTTTTTAATTGATCTTCTTTCATTATTAAAACGAAGCACTCTCTATGCAGATTGGTATGCGGTTGCTATGCTGTGGTTGCTAGGTAGATCACAAAATGCGTCTCCCAACTCTACACCGTTAAACATCCTCGTGTAAAATTATGGCGTGATTAATAATAGCGTTTTTCACAGTAATTTCACAGTAGGACTTCTCTTGTATTGAATTGCACTACTGTAACATATACAGTACTTTACTGGTTTTTACAATTGTACTGTAAACAGAGCTTGCTTTTACTGTGAGTTTACAGTTTTGGAAAACACCTAAATTACTGTAAACAAGCATGATTATGCTGTAGAGTTTCTTATTTCTTGTTTTTTATCTGTGCTTTTTTCTGATTCACTTTTAGCAGTTTGTGTTATTTAATTTATGTAATGTTCAGAGGTTTTCTCTTTTATAATCAATTTTATGATTACTTACTAAATATATACACATTCAATTATACACAAGATATAAACATTCAATTTCATTTCAAATTCAGCTTCTCCTTCAGATTCAGATTTCCTGTCCAATCAAATGCTCTCTATAATCTGAAGCTCCGCCTCCTACACTATAAATAGACGGCTAAAATCAGTCACTTGTTCACTCGTTTACTATTTTCTACACGGTGAATATCACATAGTGCACTATATAGGGAATATGGAGTGAATGAAGTCTGGTTTCAAGTTAGTGTCACTCGAGACTATATTTACTATATTACACAATTTGTCGATAAGCTACATGAACTCAGCAAATAATATTTGCCGATGAAACTGATAATAAACATTTTGAAATGAGACTCCCTGAAACAAAATCAAATCGCTTAATGAGATGCTTAAAGATTCCCACCTGGACTGGTTACTAGAAATGCACACTATCTCTTGCCTACTGTCCAAAACTTGTAGCATAAATCACAAGATAAAGTAGGAAAATATTCGTATAAGCTAATTATTATAATCTAGAATACTGCACTTGCTTTTCAGTGTGTCATTAAAGGTACAATATGTAAGATTTTTGTTCTAAACGGTGTACGGTACGGTACGGTATGTGTACGGTTTCCCAATTTGTAAATCCAGAGAAATTCCCATTTTAAAAAATAGCTGACGTATTATATATATATATATATATATATATATATATATATATATATATATATATATATATATATATATATATTTATTACATGGCTCAGCTTCGCATCGGGCTCATAGTCAGCCTGTCGGGGGGGTATTCGTTATAACATCCGCCTCGCTATACATTATCCCTTACATATAATTCCTCAATATTCCTCATTAGTGGCTGTTTCAATGGGCCGCTATACGTATGTAAGCCTCTAATGACTGAAATGTCATTTTCGTCTGAACTAACGCTTTAACTCTGAAGTCTTGCTCTTTCTCAGTTACATGATGTTTTTCCTCACACTGAGGGAGAGCGTTTTAATTGACATGAAAAAGAAAGATGTGATTTACACACAGAAGTGCAGTTTCACCTCACTGCTCACACACAGACTCGCAGATCTCTGGCCTCTCAATTTAAAGAAGATTTCACACAGATCTGAGACCAGCTTCATTTATCCAGCTCTTATATACTTCACTGAGTCTGACACATTACTAACCGGAAAGCATTTGCTTCATCTAGCAAGCTCAAATCCGATTGGCTGACTTTATGCAACTTCAAAGACTGTGCATGTTTGCGTATATTTCACTTTGTTATAGTAGATGTTTTACCACTCAGTCCTTCCAGAAAAACACAGTTTTTTTGTGATTGTTGCGGGTAAAAATCCTTGATTATGCGGCGCGTTTTCATATTTTAAAAAATGCCCTCACATAAATATGAGGACTTTAGCTGATTATGCATTGAATCATGCGATGGAGGACTCTTATGTATCAGTATAACATGCATATGTGTAGTTGTGTTCCTCATTAAGGATGATTTGTGGGAGGACAGTGTGTGCTTTTAGTTCTCTTGTTCTCATCATGTATAAAGCCTGTGGCGTTAACTTCAGTCTAAAGGTCAAACTAATGCATTATCTCAGCTGGCTGAATAAACGCTGACCCGAGTGTGTTGTTCAACACGTAGACAAATATCAGAGGTCTGAAAATCACTAGCCACTCCAGCTCAGTCCAGAGACACCCTTTAGTTATAACATCTTCCCTCGTTCATATAAACACAGTGATCTACAACTCTCCTGGTGTTTCTGAGGAGATGTAGCATGTGGCAAGTACAATCCACATCTAATTTGTCATCAACATTTAGATAAAACCCCAGACAGCAACAAAGTGTCGGCCCAGATCCAGCTCACATCTGTTACACACTGAATCCGGATCTGGGCCGACACTATGTTCCTGTCAGGGAGACTAACTTAAAACAACATTTTACAAATAATAAGTTTAGGCAAGTAAGCTGATCATATCTGCTATCTAATGTTTAAAGAGTCTTTATTTCTGCAGAAATAAAGCCAGATTTTAAACCAGAATGTGAATCTGTCAACTTTTGATAAGGTAAGTGAGTGGCGCTTTAATGCTCCATCACCTAAACCCGACCCTAAACCTAACTAATAATGTTAACAAAAGCAAACGTAGATTAAAAAAACGAACTCTCCACATCGCAAGTGTAATGTTCACAAAGCTATTTTAGACCGGTCTATAGTGTTAGACAAGTCTAAAATGTGCTCATATACTAGTTTCACACAAATAAAGACTGACTTGATTTAGACCAAAAAAATTTGACACTTTAACCCAGGCTAACTAAGGTCTAAGGCTGCGTGTCCACCAAAGTGTTTTTTTCACGCTGAAGCACCCGAAGTGTTTACTGGTCGCCGAGAGTAGTAAAATGTTCAACTTTGGGTAAAATGCAGCGCTCATCACTGTCACTTTTTACCCAGCCGTCCAATCAAGTGGAGGAGGGGCGGGACTAATATCACACGACCAACCGCCACATTCTGCGTGTTCAACGCCAACAGACGACAACAAGCATAATAACTAGGGATGTCCCGATCAGGGTTTTTTGCCCTCGAGTCGGAGTCCGAGTCATTTGATTTTGAGTATCTACCGATACCGAGTCCCGATCCGATACTTCTATATTACATTAAAAAAAGAATAAAGAAGAGTGAAAAAACAGATCCAGGATGTTCCTTATTTGTTATTTAATTCACCTTATTTTAACATTCAAAAACTCTGTTAACAAACAGAGCACTTCTGTGAGGTAGCTTGAACAGTCAAGTAATAAATAACTGTATTATAGGACTTTTGTGCACATAACATAAACACAAAAAGTCTAATATACAAATAGCTCCTCATTGGGGCATTCAATCAAATGTGTTAAAAACATTGAGATTTACATTCTGTAACGGTCACAAATCATGGTTCAGTTCGATACATTACAGTGGTGTAGTTGTTTTTCCAAACAGCAAAAGAGATAAGTAAATGCCAGAGAATTAAATTGTATGTAATTTTAAAAGAAAATATTTCTTAATAATGGTTTACCTACATCCTTGAAAACTTTCAGTTAACAAATGGTAATAAGGATAACAAGTTTTTCATCACATTTAATATTATAGTATAGAATACTTTATAATTACATATTAAAATATTTATTTTGAAGTCTGGGAAAAGAACTCAGAAGTCTTGAACTTCATATTCAAACATTCATGGTTCATGGTTTACATATAATTCCATGTATTGTATTTTGGCTTAAGCATATAACTAGATCATTCACATGTTTTCCATGGTTTCACTCAGCGTGTATATGAATATAACGAGTATCTAGGTTAAAGAAATTTAATGCGTTCTCCATTAGATTCAAAGTATTGCTTGAGTGAAATCAATGCTTTAAATCACTGGCTTTGTCATGATGTACGTACTATTTCTATATTGGGGTTTTCCAACTGTGATCGGTAGGGTTCTCTCGCTTCGGCTGCGATCTAGATGTATGTTGATTGAGGTTCCAACTAGTCACCTCTAGAATGTGATGAAACACTGGATCTGATTGGTCAAGGAATTCCTACCAAACATTGGTTTTGGAGACCTAACTTTAAAGTTATAAACCAGTGAAACACAAACGGTCATGGTTTAGTTCATGAAAACAAGAAGAGATCACATTTAAGGATGCTGATCGTGGTCAGGTTTCAGCAGTTCCTCTCGTTGTTGTAGGATGGGCCAGTTGTGCCCATGCAAAACAGAAGCAAAAGTGTTCCAAGAGTAGCGTAGCTGTCTTAGCGAACGCATCACGGACCTACAAACAGTGTAAGACAGCCACTGAAGGGTACTAACCAGGGACAAACACCATCAAGACTCGGACGAGTCGTAAATAAAACAAGCCGACGTTCAGGCCAATCGAACGTTACGACCGTCCAGCTATCCTATGCTGAAAGCTTAGGTTGTATAGTTATCTGTCGTTGATCACGTCTCGCTGCTGCACAGATTTGTTCTGACTGATAAACGTCCTCGGCTTTAGTTCGACTTCAATACGTTCGTCATTGAAATTGGCAACGTGTGGGTTCACGCCAGCGCGGATTTTGTGCAAAAAGATCCGGACTGGTTGGCTTGTGTGCTACCGAACGATAGGCCACCGAGGCAATGACAGCAAACATGTACCGTTACCCCTAAACATAAACCGAATCCTGATCGGAAGTGCTCGATCCGATCGGTTAAACACGTGAGGACGATCATCACTTGATGGATGAGCACCTAATAAACGAACAAAATAATTTAAAACAAGACCAGGAATACATTAATTGTATGCATTGTATCGAAGAATCAACACAACAAAATTTTCAAGAGATACTAGTAACACTTTCGCGGATCAGTTACAAGTAAACTGTGCTACGTGATATCTGTATCATACAAGCAAGCTCTCAATCTGAAAAAAACGCTCCTGCCAACGCTCTCTAATCGCCTTTCCAGCTAGGCGTTCGCGATAAAACGCTTTGGTGGCCCAAATGTGTCCTGTGTGTGTTTACGCTCCCTTAAGTTTTAACGTGTTTAAATTTTCCAAATAAACTTGTTCTTCTTGTTAAAATTCCGTCTTAAATTTCTCCAGTAAAATGTCTTGTACTGTTCATCTAAAGTTACCTTGCTAATACATAGTGTTTCACTATAGATTGGATACTTATATCCGTTGCTAAGGTTAAACTTACGGCCCGTTCAAATGAACTCTAAACGAGTCATTTGCTCGGTTCCATAGTGATTCGCTTAAGATTCATTGCAAACCGATGAATCATTCCCTTTGAGCTAAATTGGCCTTCCGGCCCCTTAAATACATTTTATGTATATTATTATTATGTAGGTTCGCTACATTATTTGGTGGAGAATGCGGGCAGTTCAACCTAAATTGTAAGAATATTATCAAGATTTATCTTTTCATATTGTGCGGATGAGAGATCGATTCTCTGAGAGTCTATGTGTGACGCGCGCAGCGCGCGCCCCGTTTGAATGAATGCTGCTGCTGCTGTTGTTATCTGTGAGTGAAGCTCCCAGAGAAAGCTAAAAAGACTAGTCTGCCGCCCTATTTGCTCTCTTGTTAACTGCAGTAAATAAGATATGAAACCTCGCACTACGATAAGGTAAGAATTGAGCGTGTTCCTCATTTCCAGAAATACCTCGTTAGAGCTGTTCGATTTCTGCGTGTTCCAGAGTCTTTCAGGAAAGCTGTAACGTTGTGTGTGTGTGTGTTTATATCAGTTAGAGAACTGAACGAAATCAAACTGCAGTAATTAAAATAACCCTAACGTTATAAGGACTAATATTCTCCTCACAGAGCGATGAGCGTGTTCCTCATCTAAGTTAGTCATAAGCCTTATATTTATTTATCTGGTTCAGTGCGTGTCCCACTGATCCCCGTGATAAACAGCGAGGCTTAACTAATCTTATCTGTTTGTGTCCGTTCAAATAATTCTCGTGTAACATTGCGCATGTCCGAGTGTAATTTGAATAGTGGTTATTTAAATTCGTTATCAAGTAAAGCTTGCCATTGAAACTGAACCAACAGTTATTGTTTTATGTGCCTAGATAAACTTGCACAGAGACGATCCGCCGAGGTCGTCCTAATTACATCTATTATAACGCAAAGCTGTCGCTTGCTTAAAGTTAATATCACTCTTGACAAACTGAGTGAAGCCCCACGTCGTAAACCCAGCTACGAGTGGTGTATCTTATTTGAACAGTGTGAAATGCGCCGACATTTCCCGTAATAGGATCGATTGTTACTGTACATGCATGTTCTGTGGACATTGAAATGCTCCCATATTGCATGGAACTGTAACAAATTGTTTTCCAACTGTCTGCAATTCCCGGTTCGCCCACTAGCGTTCGTTTGGTCGCTATAGTTACGATCGTGACACGGAAGTCTTGGCCAACGTTTCCGGGTGAACTTTGACCCAACCCTCGGTGTAAACAAACGCTAGCTAAGCTAAGCTAACCTGAGCAGTTGTTCACATTGAGGCCTGTGCTAAAGCCTTTAGCATCAGTTACTGTTATCAATACTAACCCCAGCAGTTAACTACAGTGTCTGTTTGAACAAAGTTAAATTGATTTAACCATTTAAACACCTCGACTTTTAGACCTCTTTTCTTCGTTTCCTTTTTCCTCTCACACTTTACCTATATTTTACTGGAAAAGGAAATATTTGTGTACAATTATTAATTATTTTACCTGCATTTTACTTGAAAAAGAAAATACTGGTTTACTATTATTAATTGTCAATTTTGAATTTGATTTTGAAGAAAAGAAAATATTAAAATAAAATTGAAATTCTATTTTTCTAGACAGGTCATTTGTAATGATTTCTAGATTTATTTTTAATAATTCTAATTTCATAATTTTCATAATTTCTAAATTTCTCGTTGAGATCTAATCACTTTAGGTGAATAAGTCTTGAACTCTGAAAGTTAAAATTTGAAAGTTGTTATTACTATTATAAAAATAGTGTTAGACTCAGATTTGCTCATTATTGTCATTGCGTTTATCCTTTCGTCCTGTTGGTTATAAACTTAACCACTATATTTGTTCTGATTAATTAATTTTCGGGACGCTTCAATAGGGGACATTACCATCTCCATACGAGTTTCAAATAAACCAGAGACAATCGTCTTTTACAAAAGTTTATTTGTGTGTTTAGTTGTTCCTCAACTATCAATTCTATACTCGTGGTAGACGTAAAGGTAGCGGGATCCAACCTCCTTGCTTCATTTCCTCCTCATCACGTCTTTCCTGTTCTGTCCTGCTTTATTCCATCTTATTCTTCACATTTGTAGGAACAAACCTGGAAGAACCACCAATCGACTCTAAAAGAGACAAATATAATCTGTCCAAAAAACAGATTATTAGATATTTGATTTTTAATCAAACCCTCTTGTGTTCTTCATACTCTCCCTGCATTTGTAAACGCAATTTAAACTTTGACATCTTATCCAAGATCAAGTAACAGAGACAAGTGCTGAGCAAACTCCGCCTTCACAGCATCCCTGCTGTAACCCTGCTGTAAGCGGTCGAACTGAAGGTGTGTGTGTGTCAATCCTGTCAAACTCAGAGAAGAGGTATCAACATCATTATTGTATTATTTTTCCTCGCAAACATAAGCAATAATATTGTTTACCTTTCTGGAAAGAGATTTTCATTGATAAAAAAAAACATTTATGAGAAATTAATACTTCCCCTAGTTAATAATTTTCTTTTTGTTTTTTCCCCTCATTGAAATTGGTTGTTAACTTTTCTCTCTTTTTCCCTTACTCAGTTGAGCGACTAAGTCCTCACACCACGAGTTGAAACCCGCTTTTCATTGATAGAAAATATTTATAAAAATATTTCTCCCATTGAAAAAAAAAAAGTTTCTTTCCATTGAGATTTGTTTTAACCTTTTTCTCTCTCTTTCATTTACCCAGTTGAGTGACGAGATCTTCGCATCACTAGCCTCACTGTGTACACTTAGACCAACACTTAGTCATCACAAACACTTCACTATTGATGTACAATTACTGAAACGACACTTAGCCGTTCAACCACATATAGGCTTATACACACAGATCTGTGTCAGTCTCTTCACCAAGCGTGCCAACATGTCGTGGACGACAAACCCACTGCCCAACGGGAAGACGTGGACGCCTGGCTCAGAGGCATTACAGACTGCCTCACACCAAAGACAATTGAACTGTTATTATTTTTAATAATAATCATTATTCTGAGAAGATTCCTGACACACGATTCAAGCCAGAACCAAAACCACGTGGAACTAACCAAGATAACCTGTTCCTTAAGTAATGCCTTCACAGCCCAGCTAAACCTAAGCCACCAGCACGTCACCCACCTACAGGAGGAGCTGACACGTGCCCAGAACCGCATAGACAAGCTGGAAGTGAAAGTCCAGGATGACTCCAAGACCACCGAGTTCCTGCGAGAGCTGATGCACACTCAACACTGCAAAGACCAGCTCAAAGGTAAAGCTCAAGACAAACTCAAAGTGTCCGGCGAAGCGGAGCAAGAAACAAAGACACAAGTTGACAAGCTCCAAGATGCCCTTGCAGTCACTGAACGTGACAAACAAGAGTCAAAGACTGTCCAGAAACACCTGGTGAAACCAACTCCAGGCTGTTGAACATCAGCTAGAGAAAGCCAAAGCTGACATTGAAAGTAAGAACTCTAAAATCACTGCTCTGGAAGACCACCCGCAAAGGTGCAGCGTTGAACTGGACCACCTGATCCAACAGCGAGACGACGCCAACAACGAGCTCTACGCGGTCAGAGATGAACTCCAGCACATTTTCCAACAGAAACCAGAGCCAAGAAGGGAGAGACCTCCCTCAGCATCACCCTGCTGAGCAGAACAGAGTCCTCCATCCAAGAACTGGCATACAGTGAAAGAAGTGAATGGGCACAACCCAAAATGTCACCGGCCTTCACCACAGAACTGTTCACTGCCAACAAACGAAGAGAGCTCATCCAGGCAGACTCCAAAGCTGCACACGGGATGACCATTAAAGACCTCAACCAGCTGGTTAAGAATATCACTCAGTTCAACCCGAACTCCACAGAGGGTCCCGACATCCAGGCCTACCTCCGTGATATTGACTTCCACCTAGCGGTGGACCCCATATGACTGACAGAGACAGGTTTTACCTCCTCAGATCCACATCCAGTCCAGAGGTACGAAGCTTCCTAGACCGACAACCTGCTAATGTCATGTCAAACTACCAGCTGCTACGTGAGACACTGATTAAAGAATTTACAGGTCCAGAGTCAGAACACGGTGTGTTAATCGCCTTGGAAACCAAACAATGTCGTCAAGAGACTCCCCAAAGCTTTTATCACGCTTTCGACAAGCCTACTTAGGTGGACATAACAAACCTGAACTTGAAGAGGATGTGAACTTCAAAACCATCTTCCTGAGAAACCTGCACCTGGTTTGAGTCATCATCTTGGCATCATGGCCTGCCAGGCACAATGACAATTCAACAGCTACGTGACCTGACACACAAGGCCTACATCAAACAAAAGATGGCCTCAAAGAAAGGTTTGAAAACATCCACAGTGTCAAACTCCATCAGCCAAGACACAAGCCTTGCACTGGAAGACACCCAGTGGCATGACAACACCACAGTCCTTCGTAAGGAGCACAGAGAACGTGACTCCCATGCCGATGACTTCTACACTCCAACCACATGGAAAAGTCATGGGACCCACCAGAAGGAAACAAATGGAATCAACGAGTGCATCCAAACGCATTCTATGTGGGTAAGCGACAACGACACCCACCTCCGCACCACTCAGCCAAACACCACACTGAGTGTGCCCAAGAACACGACAGTCTCCCCTCAGAAGACATGGAGCAACTACTGAGGCAACTGCTCATCAAAGACAAGCTGAACACAGAAGACCAGTGATCACCTTGTACACCTTCCTGCGACGACCACCTGTTCCACAACAACCCCGAACAAAGTGGTCTCTCACAGTCAACCACTGACAAACACCCCGAGGGTACCAGAAAACACCATCCTGGTTACCCATCACACCACAAGCTCCAAACTCAAGAACGATGTGTGTGCTACAGCAACGACAGTAAGCCCAGAAGGTCAGAAAGTCTGTCACAACCAGAAGGCATCACAAGAGGAATGCAACAAAGGAGACCACGTTTTGCACTACAGCTTCACGCATCCATGCCAAACCATCTCCCAATGTCTGCCAGAGAACTTCCTGCCTTACTGGACTGACCCCAGCAGATCACAGAAGATCCCTTTCCAAGGCAAAGATGCAACAAGCCATCAAAGCTTAACCATCAAGCAAAAGGGGGGAGCAAAACAGACTGAGACAGATCTGACATACATACAGTATACATGCAGTACCTGCACTACACTACACTGTACCACTAACATACACAAGTTAAACACAGCTACCATGAAAAACATTCAACAAACATGTTCTTCCCACAGGTAGACACTGAAATCGCAACACTGACTTAGCTATCCTTTCCATAGGAAACATGTAGCAATACACCCAACAAGTGTAACCCTCTCATTACGTTGTGACACCTGACACTGCACAACAGTAGCCATACAGGAGTCACTCAATGCTTTGTTTTGCTTTACCTCTTCCCTTTCTTCTTCTTTTATTAGGTAAAATCCTGTTACCCATAAGGGTCAAGGTTACCATATAAGGATTGACGCACCACGCCTGATGTTTGCAAGTCACCTTAAAACGAATGTTAGCCTAGAGAACTCTCTGCATCATTCGAATCAAAATTTGAAAGGTAAATTGGTCTAAACCTAGAACAATTTAGAAGAGAATAAAACAAACAAATCAAAGTTAGTCACAAAGTTGATCAATCACCGTTTTAAAACAAACTAGAATAACGGTCCTAAAATTGAACTAAACTTTTTCCACATGATTGACTATATTGAGAGAGTGAACCTGTTTAGGCCTAGATAATCTAATGCCCTGCACCAGTAAAGTGACCAGTCATGGCGGTGTTTGCCTTGTTGTTTGCTGTGTGTGTTTGCTTCTTCTGTTTCTCCAGCGTTCAATGATGTCTTCTCTCATCAACCCATCATCGATCGAAGGGGGGATATGTAGAGAATTTACGGATGAACCAAACACAAATTAATCTTTCTAATCTCTCATGGGCTTCATTCAAATGTGATTCAGCATTCCGGATTTTAACACCACATTCCTAAGTCACAACACTGGCTCCAAATTGTCTAAACCCCTCCAGAGGAGATTTTTATGGCCAAGACTCCATAAAGAGATAAGCCAAAGCAGGAAGAACTTGTCACTGTTCATTCTTAACCAAGACAAATTTCCTCACAAATGGTTAAACAGGCCTGACCACCTTTGACCTCCCTCAGCATCACCACTGCTAAACAGGACAGAGTTATTTAACAGACCACGCTTTCATTCAGAGACCAGAATGACTTTTACACTTTACATATCAAACTACATTAATTCTGCACATTCTGCAGAAAACAACTCACACAGAACAATGCTCAGTGGACTCATAATCAAACATCATAATTCTTGTTTTTCCTACAATTCATGTTTGTATTATGCTTAGATTCCATATAAATCATGTAATGATGATTATAACTGTGTGTATGAATGAACGAGTATCGTGCTTCCAATCGAAATAATCGTATGCCCTTAATTCTTAAGATGGCTTGAGTGAAATCTGTGTAAAATGCTTTGTATGAGTATAATAATCTATAATGTTTAAACTGTGATCTCTTGTTCTCTCTGCTTAGTGCTAGCAGATCCCAGATGATTTATGATAAGTAGGAACTAGTCCACCTCCTAGAATGATGCCATTGTCTCATTGGTCAGAATTCTCCAAAAGAGGTTGGACTAACTTTAAGTTAAAGACCCGAACAAAGCCGTTCAGAGTTCAGTTCAGAATTCAGTTCAGAGAGCAGTTCAGTTTCGGTTCGGTTCAGTTCGGCAGTTCGGTTCGGTGTTGAATTAAGTTTGTGCCTCTCTCGACAAACAGCAAGAGAGTGTTCATGTTCGTACGCTTCTACATCGACCAGACCCAAATTAGACCAGCAGACAAACACAAACTCATCAAGATCGGAGTTTAAAACTAGCTTCATTCAAGCCATCAAACTTTTCGTCTCACTTTTCTTTTTTTTCTTAGTTGTATTTTATTTTCTCGTTAAAAGTCTCGTTCTAAGTTAAGTTTTGCTGTAAAGTCTCGTTTTAACGTTTCAACTACAAAACCAGCTTCCAACTTCAAAGACTTTCACTCATCCGCGCCAACACCCACGTGACTGGCCGTCCAAGATCTATCAGGCACACGAGGAGACCAGCCAAATAACGGACCCGGGAAACACCTTTGACGAAGCACCGCAAAAAGGAAACTCCCTGGCATAAGCAACGCAAAGACAAGCAAGTACTCCAGACTCGATCTGAACTGGTGCCTTTGTATGTAAATTGAATAACCTGTCTAAGAACGAAGGGTTAAATTAATGCTTGGTGGTTCGTTCAGGTCATGTCTTACAAGTGCCTCTCACTCACTCTGAAAACCCACTCTTTCTCTCTCTTTCTCTCTTTTCCTCTGCGCCTCGTATGAATGTGTGTGTGTGATTGTGTTTAGACCTTAGTTTTATGTGTTTAGAATAATCAATAAAGTCTTGTTTATATTTTAAAGATAACCGTCTTGTGTTATGTGCTTACACATTTAATGACTTGTACTGTCGATCTAAAGTTACCTTGCTAATACATAGTGTTTCACTATAGATTGGATACTTATATCCGTTGCTAAGGTTAAACTTACGGCCCGTTCAAATGAACTCTAAACGAGTCATTTGCTCGGTTCCATAGTGATTCGCTTAAGATTCATTGCAAACCGATGAATCATTCCCTTTGAGCTAAATTGGCCTTCCGGCCCCCTTAAATACATTTTATGTATATTATTATTATGTAGGTTCGCTACACTGTAATTATTCACTTTTGGACTTTTGTGCAACAGTAAATATAAAAAAAAAGTCTAATATAAAAAACAAATAGCACCTCAACTTTAAAATACCCGGCAGGCATGTAAACAAATAAAAAATAAGTGTATAAAAAAATATGAGAATATACATTAAGGGTGTAACGGTTCACAAATTCATGGTTCAGTTCGATACATTACAGTGGTGTCACGGTTCGGTACGTTTTCAATACAGCAAAAAGAAAGTAATGCCAGAGATATTAAAAGAATTAAATGTTAAAAGAAAAAATATTTTTAAATAAGTTTGAGTTTTCCTACATCTTGAAAATTTCAGGTTTAAAAATGGGGGTAATCTTTGAAGGATGAACAAATGTTTTGGTCATCACATTTAAATATGTTTATATATATAATATTTTATATATATAATATTTAGATAATATTTGAGTTTTGAAGTGCTAGGAAAAGATGTGTGAAGTACTTGAAAGCATTTCACTATTCCAGCCAAACTTTCATGGCTACAGTTAGTGTTACTATATTAAAATCCATGGTGAATGTTGCTGATCTGTGGACTTAAAGCATATAAACTAGATCATTCACGGCACAATGTTTCTCCTGGTTTCCACGTCAGCGTTATAGAGATATAATAGAGATCTACGGTAACGGAGAAATTTGAATGCTTCTCATTAGATCTCGCAGCGATGTTATTACTTCAGTGAAATTCAAATGCTTTATTCACTGGCGCTTTTCCACTGCATGGTACGGTACGGTTCGGTTCGGTACGGCTCACTTGTGGTGCTTTTCCACTGCATGGTACGGTACGGTACGGCGCGCTTCGGCGCGCTTTAAATGGTACCTGGTCTGTTGAGGTTCCAAGCGTACCGTACCGGTACTAAAATGTGACGTGAAACACTGCAGATCACTGATTGGTCACAGACAGAATCGTCACTACCAGCGTCATTGGATTTGCGACACGAGACACTAAACCCGCTATACAGAGTCATATAACCAGTAGACAACAGCCAACACGGTAGCACCTGTGTTTTACTTACTTGAAAAAAAAGAAGAGATCAACACTTTAAAAAGGAAATGGCTGAATCGTGGTCGAGGTGCAGACGTTCCTCTCGTTGGTTGCCTAGGAGCGGGTCCAGCGAGAGCTGGATGGGGCAAAACAGAATGAAAAGTGTTCCAAGAAGTAGCAGCTAGCTCAGCTCTTAGCCGCACACGGCTATCACCGGACCTACAAACAGTTGTAACGATCAGTCCCACCCACTTTGAATGGGTACTAACTGCAGTGGAAAAGCAACCGAGCTAGCGAACCGAACCGTGCCGTACCGAGCCGAGTCGTACCACGCAGTGGAAAAGCGAAGCCGAACCGTTCCGCGCCGAATCGAACCGTACCGAACCGAACCGAGCGTACCATGCAGTGGAAAAGCGCCATAATAGCGCTGTGTAGTAGGCTAACAGTGTCGCTTGATCACGATCGGCTCGCGCTGCACAGATGTTGCTGGTCCGAACTGATAAACGGTCGCTGCAAGCACAGCAGTTTCGTTCCACTTTCATTACGTTCGTCATTTGATGTTGCGCAACGTTGTGGTGTTCACGCCAGCGCGGATTTTGTCGGCAGGAAAAATGATCCAAGGACCTGGTTTGGTTTGTGTGCGTACCGAACCGGAAGCCTCGTACCGAAACGGTTCAATACGAATACATGTACCGTTACACCCCTAATATACATATATATCCGAATCCCGATCGGGAGGTGGCGTCCGATTCCGATCGAGTCTGAAACCACGTGATCGGGCCCGATTTCCGATCACTTGATCGGATCGGGACATCCCTAATAATAACGGAACAAAATAATTTAAAACAAGACCCAGAGAAAATACATTACATTGTATCGACAGTGTATCGACAGAATCAACACAGAAACAAAATATATTTCAAATGAGATACTAGTAACACTTTCGCGGAATCAGTTACAAGTAAACTGTGCTACGGATATTCTGTATCATAACAAGCAAAGCGTCTCAACTGAAAAAAAACGCTGCGCTGCCAAAACGCTCTCAAACGCCCACAGCTAGGCGTTTTCAGCGGACTAAAAACGCTTTGGTGGACACACAAGACTGTGTCCTGTGACTGTGTTAACGCTCCGCTCAACGGTCGGATTAACGCTGTTAACAATCTTTTTCCAAATTAAACATTTCTTCTTGTTACTACATTCTCCGCTAAATTTCCCCAGTAAAATGTCCTTGTAACTGTTACACTCCTCCAACACACACGTTTCCCGCTGGGTTAAACTGCACTGAGCGGCTGAACGCGCTTACTCGATCCGACATGTGTTTTTTTTTTTTTTGAAAAGTGTCTTATTTTACCCAGAATGCATTGCAGTGTAGTCCTACTTAAGATAGTCCGAGTCTTAAGTACTTTGTGCAACGGTCTGATTTATGTACTATATCTAAGCCATAGTCAAAGTCTATCTTTGGGAAACCGGCCCCAGTATGCAACTCTATGGCTTAGTTGAAAGCTTATGGACCCGTCTGTGCCTGTGTCTAGTGCTGGAGGTTTGGGTCTCAGCATCCTCACACACACACACACACACACACACAGATGGATGTCGATTGAGATGTCCATCATCATCAAGGCCACCCTACGCTCTCTGAGTGTAATCTCAGAGTCACAGCTCATTGACATCAGCAGAAACACATTGATGCACTGATGACCGAATCTGCTTTCACAAACCCACCGGCTGAGAAGAGACTCCTTATGTCTGACTTTACAGATCCAGCAACACGAGTTCAGGAAACCACTATTGTTAAGACACATGCTAAAAGCCCTATTTATCATCAATATTTTGCAAGTTTACGAAGCGACATCAAATACTAATAAGTTACAGGCACACAAACAAAGCGAACTGTAGCTTATGTTCTAGATTTATTAGCATTACCTGTTGAATGTAAATGTGGTCCCACTCCCTCATTTCCATTTCACTACACCGTTTGTGGATTTGCAGAGTTTACAATAGCACTTTCTTTATTCTCTTACACAGCTAAACAGAAATAATGTGCAATTGTTGACAACAGCAAAACAATTTCTAAACATAACTGCTCTTTTCCTGCTATTTCCTTTAGGAAAGACAAGTCTGTCTAGTGCACTGTTTATTGGAGGACATTATTGCAATAGAAGATAAACAAATGATTCTTTCTGGAATGAAGTAAAGCTTGAATTGTGTAGTGAGTGGTTTGGTGTTGTGTTTGCGTTGTGTTGTGGGAATAGTGTGTTTGGAGGTGTTTTAGAGGGGGATATGAAGCTCAGAGGAGTTACATAAACAGAAGTGCCACCCTCACACACACTGCAACGACAATAACGTGATCTGTGTGTGTTCATACGTGATCTGTGTGTGTTCATACGTGATCTGTGGTGTGTGTTCATACGTGATCTGTGTGTGTTCATACGCCAGATCCGGCTGGGCTGTACTGTATTGTGGCCGCATTTACATTACATGCTTTAAGTTTTTCCCAAGCACATGGATTCTGATATTCTCAGATCGGTTTCAGTCCTCATTCATAAATGTAAATAAATCTGATATGAATCAGATACTGGCATTTGTGTGCGCCATGTAAGCGAACAGATCAGATATTCCCATGTCAATTTGAGAAAGTATGGCGTCCAACACCAACCCCGATCACATGACTCTTTTCAAAACCCAGGCAATGTGTACTTTTTTAGGTATTTTATTATCTAAAATCAATATTTTTATTCATAAATATGTCCTTAATGCTGTACAAATACTTCTGCCAATTATCTGACTTATCCTCGTAAACGAAGAATTTATTATCTTTATATAAATGGGACGGATCCACGGAGGCTTCCATGTTGTTTTTCCGCCATCTTGAAAATCCTTGTCGCCAAAAAAGTCCAAAATAGAACGTAAAAGGAAATGTGAGTTAAAGGAGTAGTTCACTTTTAAAAAAACTTTTGCTGATAATTCACTCACCCCCATGTCATCCAAGATGTCCATGTCTTTCTTTCTTCAGGTGAAAAGAAATTAAGGTTTTTGATGAAAACATTCCAGGATTTTTCTCCATATAATGGACTTCAATGGGACCCAAACGGTTCAAGGTCCAAATGACAGTTTCAGTGCAGCTTCAAAGGGCTTTAAACGATATCAGACGATGAATAAGGGTCTTATCTAGCCAATCCATCGCTCATTTCAAAAATAAATAAAAAAGTTTAAAATTTATAAGCACAAATGTTCGCCTTGCTCTGTTCTGTGATGCGCGTTCGTGAGATTCTGGTTCAGAATCATGAATATGTTTATTCTGGTGTCTCTATTGTCCTGTGCTTTGGGTTTATCAGCAACAAGTCCAAGCCTATTCATTCACACACACAATGCATTACCAAATTTAGCCTTTTAAACAACAGTTTGTTTTTTATTAACCTTTTATCACAAGTCTTTAGTATCGCAATAATATCGTATCGTTAGTTCAGCATCGTGATCTGTATCGAATCGTGACATGAGTGTATCGTTACACCCCTAATGAAAACAAGATCACATTTGCAATTGTGTTGATATTCGTGAAAAACTTTTTTTGCTTCGGTAAACTTCCTTTAAACCTCTTACTGTGAAAATGAGTAAAGTTGCTGTTTGTAAATTTCTTTTAAAAACTCTTCTATTAATTATGAGTATTTATAAAATAGAGGTATCATTTTTTTGTGTGTGTTTGTACATGAGTATGCTCTATATTTCCAGTGAGCTGAATAGAGGAGACACAAACGGTCTGTTTTTTAACACAGCATGTGTGAAACACAGCACTTCTCATGCCGGGATGCCGTGGACGTCTCCGCTCGATGATCCTGAGATTCGCCAACTCTCCCGAGGCTGCGGAAAACGCACTTACATCTAGACATTTCTGATGTGTTTCTTCCTATTCGGCCACATTTGCTAATAAGTGTGAGCTCTGAAATACTACATATGTTCCCTCAGGGTCACGAGAAAAGACACATAACACCACTAACCAATCAAGGACTGTGGTATTACCGTGTTTTTATAGACCAAAACTCACTTTCATGTAAAAAGGATATGGTTCATATACAATAAATGTCCTTTAGATGAATGTGTTCACAGGCATTAGTCAAAACTGGTGATTTAAAATAGAGCACATTTGACAAATCAGACAAAACTATATTCCTCTTTTGAATTATTAATGTTATTAGAGCATGTGCTTATATCATTAGTCAAGCTAAAGAAAGCAATAGTTAGGAAAACCAGCTCTTGAGTGGAAAAAAGCTCAATAAAACACTCCTCATCGTGACTTTCATACATGATTACAGTCAGTCAGTGTAAGCGCCTCATGCAGACTCACAGGCGATGTTTGTTTGTCTCGTCAGTAACTGTAATTATCAAGCTGCGCATTGATTAGTCAATTACTCTAAACTCTGCTGTAGTGTACGAACAGGTTTAGTTTGTTGTGGTTCATTTGTTTGTCATGTCTTCATGTCGGTTGGTGTCCCATGTGAAAGAGAAGTACATTTGACGTGTACAATATATTCCCAGTTTGATGTATTATGTATTATTTCCATAATAAGTTTTAAACACTGTAAAAGCCAACAAGTTAAGCTAACTCTTTTCATTAGAGTAAACCGAATGCCTCAATTCAATTAAGTTTATAAAAAACAACAGTTATGAGTACTCTGAACTTATTTTAACTGAGTCCACTAAAACAATGATATTTCTTAATACACAATTAAACTTTACACTGCATTTAAATACTGTATATAGCTGAAACTTCACTATATTGAGTAAAAACAGTGAAATGACAAAGTTTAAATGAACTTGCAGTTACTGATAGCAAGGACTCAAAGGACATGTTTGGATGTCCATTCAAACACCCACACCTCACCAATGCAAAAGAAACAAAGCGAGGTCTACTTATAGACCTTGACCAGAGGTCAATAGATGGGACAGATTGAGGGATAGATTGAGGGATAGATTGAGGGATAGATGGCTTAGCTCTCCACTTCCTACATTGCAAACAAGCTTGTCTTCCTCTAATTATCCAGTAATTGCGACAAAGTTCTCAGAAAACTCTCTCTAGACCAGGATGGAAAAGTTTCTCGTCACAGTCCTTGATAATTAAATGGGATAATGGATGTTTGAGGTCGAGGACGATTGGATGAACCATTCCAGGTTTCATATCCTCTACAAATCTGAGCCTACCGCCCACTACAATAAGGCTCAATCCCAATTGAGCCCTTGCCCCTACTCCTTGTTTTCGAGTGTACCCCTTGGCTCTTAAAACAGAGTTAGAAGGGCCAAGGGGTTGAAATATTCCCCTACGAAATGGAGCAACCCTTCATGAACCCGATACGTCATCAGTCGTCGTTGATGGCTCTGCCGTTACTGAGTTTTTACAGGATTTCTCCATGACAATGAGCGCCGCTGCTCTTAACTTTGAGGAAACATGATGATTATAACGTTCCTTCCTCGAAATGTATGTCTTTTCTGTTTCGGAAAGGTAATTTATTATACAATTTCTTAATTTAAATGACTATATTATTATAAGAGTAAATAAAGTGCATGGTGGTGTCATCTGGCGCTAAATTGAAATGGTTAACCGTTTGCGAAGCCATCTCACCAGTAATTCGCGATTCATTCTGCGAAGCCCTCTGAAGAGTGGCTCTCTGAAAAATCTCTGTTTTTCGAGGGCTATGTAGCCCTACCCCTTCGCCCTACCCCTCGATCTTAACAAGAATCGGGAATTGGACCAAGGGGTGAATTGGGATTGAGCCTTGAGGCCGTTTAGCGCAGCGTTTTTTTAAGTTGAGACGATTCGTTGCTATGATACAGAATATCCACAGCACAGTTTACTCGTAACTGATTTCGCAGATAATTTGTTTCATACTAAAAATTTATTTTTCATCCATTGTACAGAACGAATGTTGTGACAGTTGGTCGGTGTGGAGTTAGTCCCGCCCCTCCTCCACTGTGATTGGACGGCTGGGTAAAAAGTGACAGTGATGAGCGCTGCGTTTTACCCTAAGTTGAACATTCTTCAACTCTCGGCGACCAGTAAAAACGACGGGCGCTCAACGCTTCAGCGGGAAAAAAACGCTCAGCGCTCGTTACGCTCCCATTGAAAACAATTGGAAAAATACGGCAGCTGCGTGAAAAAACGCTTTGGCGGATACACGGCCTTAATCCTGTTTCTACGTTGAATTCGGGAGAAAGAGTAAAGAGACAACTTTGAGGTTTGATGGGCTTTCCTTCCTTTAAACACTGGTACTCAGAGGGAAAACTTTGTTTCTGGGCTTGTCTCAAAAGAAGGTTTTGGAACTGAAGAGACGTCACAGGGTCCTCCATATGTTGTCGCAATAAAATCCTCCAACCCACAAAAGAGTGGTTTGGGAGCTCAGGAACAGGACTAGCAGGTCTGATACTATATTTTTGGGCTACATATGTGGAGAAAATTTCAGAAACGTTTCATCCTGAACATCCGTTAACATCTGTTAATTTACATTGTGTGAATCTGCTCCATGTGAATCCATGAACTTCATGTCATGTGAATTACCCAAGACTTAAAGAGGCTATATGCGTTTTTCTGAAATTTAAACTCGCGACTGACACCTGTGGCCAAAAAACAGAACTGCTCTTCCTTTCTGCTCGCTCTCGCAGCCAGGGTTGCCAGGTCTGCACAACAAAACCAGCCCAATTGCTCATCAAAACTAACCCAATCACGGCCAAAAATAGTCAAATAGCTTTCCCGGGTGTTTCCCCGATAACAATTATGTTCCAGTGAGTAAAACAATCACGTCAACCCGTGCACTACACAAACAACCCGCGGAAACAGTGCAGGCATACGGACCTGGCAACACTGCTCGCAGCGCTCGTACGTGCGTGCACACTTCACAAGTCATCTGCTGCCTGCAAGGAGGTCAACATTATGTTTACAGAGGTAAGAACAGTCAAATACATATATTGTTTGAGAAGTTTGCGAGTGTAGGCTACTTGCTGACTAGCGGTGGTGGCAGAGTGATATGAAACATTTAACATGAACACGCTTGACGTCACATCCGCAGACAGCGCGGGAAAAATCCGACCCGACAGAAAATAGGAAAAATAGGATACAGGCTTATAGGTGCACTCACTGTGAGCGGACAAGGTGTCAGTATGCTCAACAGGAGATGTTTGAGTCAAAAATGGTAAAATAAAAAGGATATTGTTACGTTTATTTTGGGGGAAAAGTTGCATATAGCCTCCTTAATCATCCTGAACTTAAAATAAAAGAGAAAAGGACTGGTATTTGTCCCGTGTTTCTCCAACTCCAACGAACTTTGGATATATTTAACATCTATGTTTTAAAAGTTAAATGAATGTACTGGGAGTAAATTGTATGCATAAAGCAAGCAAGCAAATAAAACGTTCCCCAGCACTAAAGCTCAAAGCTCTCCATCCCTGCTGAAAGATTCAGCATTGCTGGTCATCATCATAAGGTGTGTTTCTCACGCTGGGACCAGCTTGGGATGCTGGGATGCTGGTGGACCGGCATATGTTGTCTTTTGGGTGCTGGAAAAATCCCAGCAAGACCACAACAAAACTTGCTTATGTGTTACATATCAGGTTTCTTAAATAAAGATACTTTATAGTTCAATAAAAAGGTAATTTTCATAAAACACGACAAAATCTAATGCAACGTGACCAGATCTAAATGTAATTTTTATTTTCACATTTTATTTTAATTGCGACAACTGTAATAATTTTGTTTAAATGTGTAGGATCATATTTTGCATCTTGAATTTGGATTTGGGGGTGGTATTTTTGCCCCAATCCCCCATTAATATCTGACCCTGGTTTGTAGTTTGTTACTTTACTCCACTGCAGATTGCATATGTCAATTATACATTCCCACAATCTCAATCCCACACACACTGTGACTTTGCTTCAGTCTGGGGCTTTTCTTCACTGATTTGCATGAAAGAGCATCAATGCTTCTTTATATATAAGTTGACTTCATATACTGTAAATATGACTAAGTCCTCTGCTGAGTCAATTTATAAAGTCAAGGTCAATTACATGTTTTTACTTTTGATACACAGTTGAAATCAGTTCTGCACACACTAGCTTGTGTTATGACATTACCCACAGCAGATCAGTAAACATTTCCATGTCTTGTCTTTCCACTTTTGGTAGCAATTAGTGACTCTCATTAAACGAGTGTCCAGAGAGGCTTATTATTTGAATGTGAGATGTGACTTAGAGGACGGTTGAGTCATGAAACTGATGCATCACAGGTTTAGCAACGCAGAGTAGCGTTTCACTGACATTTAAATGCCACAACCATCATCTACCTCTGTTCTTTTCATCACATGAAACACAATTTGTGTTATTTTATCAAGGGGAGAGAGACAATCACTTAAGTTAATAACTAAATATATTTTCTCCTTCAGACAAAAGAGTTGATGTACGAGTTTTTTTGTGTTTGTTGCGGGTAAAAATGCTTGATTATGTGGCACGTTTTCTTAAAAAAATGTCAAAAAAATTGCGGGAACTTGCAAAAACTGCAGATGATGATGAAAATGCGAGGATTATGAAATCAGGCAAGCCCGAATATTTTGCTTGGAAATCGGCAATTTATGCGGCGAAAGTGCGGCGTATTTGAAAAAATGCGGCCCTCGCATAAATATGTGGACTTTGGCTGATTATGCATTGAATTATGCGATCGCATAATCACGTTTTTCTGGAGGGACTGTTATGATGTCATGGACTGCTGTCGGCCAATTAAATTGTTGTGTTGATGCGCATGTTCAGATTAGGGCTGCGCAATATTGAATAAAAATGCGATATGCGATAACGTGATATTCGATATGTGATACGATAATGCTTAATGTGTGTAAAATAAACTTAAATTATCTTTAAAATTATATGTGTTTCACGTTATTTTTGTGACAAGAAAACATCCCTACGACTTCTGAAAGTGAACATGAGTGTTTTACTGTAGCATATGAAGTGCTATTTTAACATCTTTTAGGGTTTCAGGAAGACCTACATTAGGACTATTTAACAACAGAAACTGAATAATCAAATGTAAAAATAAAACACCACTTAGTTTTCACTGTATGATTAAATATTAATTCTTATTAAAGCTACAAAAGTTATTCAGCCACGAGCAGTGAGTGATTTTTTTCTTTTTTTTTGGTTTGTTTATGAACCCAGTTATTGCAAGCCGTTGTGATATGCATATCGATATATACATGACGCCGCTTTTGGCTTTTCAAAAGTAGCTGTGTATTTAAGTCAAGTAGAATCAGGTCAAGTTTTATATTTACCTTATAAAAAATGATTTACAGAGTTTGAAAGGGACATCATAAATAAATGTCTTTCTGTGTTATATCATAAATGTCAAGATAGACACATTCCCATGTCTTTCCTCTCCAGATTCAGCAGTGTAATTGCTTTGGGAATAAAAGAGTTGCCTGATCTCTTAGTCTTCAGCGTCAGGACTTTAAAACAGCAACCCGAGGGCATCAGCTCAAACACGGTTTAAACAGGATGTGATATAATATAAAGGCTTTTAGTTTATAACGTCCTGTTCCAGTAGAAAACGCTGTAAGAAAACTCCATGAAGTCTTTAACACTTGACGGCAGGGAAAGCAGCATGTCTTTCAATGCGTGTCAAGAGCGTGTTTTACGTAATGTGTTTGTTCATGCGGCACAATTATCTTTCTGTTGATTAGCAGAGAGACTCATTATCTGGAGGGTTTCAGGAACACATACACATTCAGTCCTGCTTGATGAAAGCAGTGTGGTGGATGCGTTCGTCATGGATGATTATTAGAGTCAGATTAGCATTATTCAGTGGGAAGAGTCATTATATCATTGCTGTATATTGTCAGATGTCTATGGCTGTCTAGTCATGTCGTGTATGGTGGAAAGAGAATAATAATCAAGAACATTTACTACATACTTGCTGTCATCATTGCTCATACCCACATAGCAATTGTTTTCTGGCACAGATCTGGATTACAGACTAGGGCCACACGTGGACCATAACTGGCCCGAGTCTCAGCCAATTATCGACCCATAACTGGGTCTAAATAGGTTTTAGTGTTGGTACTGATTCTCAGCAGACTTACAGACTTTATTTATTTCACACAAAAGTTCTTATTGAGAATTAACAGAGGTTTAGATGTTGCTGTCACCATTATGGTAATCAGTGTTTACTTTAGTTGGGCTCTTTACTTTTTAACTTTAGTCTTTCTCTTGCTGTTGTAACTGTGTGTCTCTGATGCATGGTAAAAAAAGAGAAACTGATCAGATAATGTTGGTCACTTGTAGGCCCTGTCCACACGGACACAGGGATTTTTATAACCGTGACTTTTTTTACGCGGTTCGGTCGTTCGTCCACACGGAAACGCACTGAAACCGAACATTTTTGAAAACCCCTGCTGAGGGTGAGGATTTTCAGAAACGCCGGTTACGTGTTGTCGTGTAGACAGTGAAACCGGGGGTTTCGCCTTGCGACGTCAGAGTGTGCGCCGTTATCCGCTGTGTTTGACGTCAGATTTGCGCCTACCGGAACCGGTAATAACTTTTTGTTAGGCTTCTGATTGGCCAACGTGGCTTTACGGTTAGAGTTATATCGCCACCTGCTGGTGTGGCATGCTCTTGACCGCGCCTTATAGCATGTTTTTGCGTTTTCATGTAGACGGAGACTGAGCATGTGTGGACGGGATTTTTTTTTTAAAACGGTGGAGGAAAAACTCAGGTTATAAAAATACCCGTGTCCGTGTGGACAAGGCCTTATAGCCATCCTTTTGTGGCCTGATTTACTTCTACCACTCTGATTAAATTGTTTAATATTAGTTGTTAATTTTTCATGCCAATACTAATGCAAAAATTCTCTTTTGGTTTTTTGAAACCAAACAAAATAAAGTTTTTAGTAATTTATGCAGAAAATGTTTTCACCGAGTCATGTAGACTCACACAGACATCAAGAATCAGTGTAGGAATCTCAACAATGGTGATGAAAAACTCTGAATGTCACAAAACAATTTCATAGTCACAAAAAGATTTGTTGATTGTCACCATTGTTGAGAATCATATGTTGATTTTTGATGTCTCTGTGCGCCTAAAAACTACATAGCTCAAAATATTTTCTGTGTAATGACTAAAATTTCAGAATACCAGATTGTCGTAATACTGATGCAGCAAAAGAAATACTAATGTTAAAAAAGTCCAACTAATACAAACACTGATCAACATAATGGCGTAAAAAAAAAATTATCACCATAATTTTTGAAAATAATAAGGTCTGAACACCTAAACCCTCTGTTAATTCTCAACAAGAACTTTTGCATGAAAGAAATAGTCAAACTGGATTGTAATATGCTGTGATCTTGAGAGATCTGTTAGTGTTTTAATGTTCTGTTGCTGCCAGTCATTTTAATTAATACAGGAAAAACCTGTAAAAAATGTCTGTTAAAGTTATAAATGAGGATATTTTATTTTATTTTCATGGTTTTTATTTTGGCAGCCGCTGCTGCCAGTTATTTGACAGTTTTTTGTTTTACGATCAGTAGTGAGAAAGGAGATAAATATCCCTGAATAAAAGTTTGAATTTGGATCTGTTCTTGTAATATTTTTGGTGCTCTAGCGGTTAATAAACATCAAACTATAAGCAATAAACTAGCCGGAGCTTATTCTCTCTGTTTATGTCTATGTCGAGTCACGCATATACTGAGATACTCCACAGTGGTACGACCCGAACCAGTCTAAAATAGTCCCAATATAAACACGTATCATAGGTGTACCGTAGTGATTCAGGATAAGACAAAAACACGGTTTGGAAAGTGGATTCATGATGTACTCACTTATTATATAAATGTTGTACATTTTTAACAAAAAAAAAAAGCTACGGACACTTAAGTTTTAAAATAAATCGTATAATATTATCTATCAGTCTTATATTGGTTTCTAATATACCACCTTGCTTTCTGTACCGGGCATTGATCGATCACTATAAAAATGTCTTTTTTAAACTATTTGTTGCAGAAAGGTGATTTCCCCCCATAATAATATAGTTACACCATATTTCAAAAAGAGTATAACCGCACCTGGATAAACAACAAACCCTTTGAAATATCATACAGTAGACCAAACTCAGGGTTTGAGAGTCCTGCAAGTATTGTGTCAGGGGTTGTGAAAGGAAAGACAGGTAGTGGTTTAACCTCAAGTATGCAGTGTTTGAGTCATTATGAGTGAGGATGTTGGAAACACTGTAGGATGTAAGGTGTAGGTAGCTGAAGTTATACACTGTAATATATATATATATATATATATATATATATATATATATATATATATATATATATATATATATATATATATATATATATATATATATATGTGTGTGGAGCACGAACACCTTAATACTAAAAGACTTTATTTTCTATAGCGCCTTTAAAAGTAGCATCTCAAAGCACTTCACAAGAATTATATATATTATCTGTGAATAATAATAACTGAGTTTATGTTATCTCATGTTCAGCACTTCACTTTTGACAAGCAGTTTTATCACTTCCTGACAAATGCCCAACAATTGTTGTTATTATTCCATCAGACAGTGTGTCAGTGAGCTTGACGTTTTTAATTATGAGCGATGAAATATGTAAATGATGCCTGTGAAATCTCAGCTGCGATGTCAGATTTCAAGCAGCCCAATAAATGCATGACCTCTGATCACTTTGACGTTATTTTAATATGTTTTTAAACATGTAACTGAGCAGAGAGTTGACTTTCCCTTTCGGCCTACTTCAAAATTACATTTTGGGATGATTAATAAAAAAGTGAAATTGCATTTTTAATCCTCAGTAGAGCTTTCAGGATGTTAATTCAGTTTAATAAAAAGTGTAGATGATAACTTAAAAAAAATGTAACATTTCATGAAGGAAATTGTCTTTTAACACTTAAAGATAAAGAGTAAATTCTGCAGTTAATGATCTTATTGAAAATGATATGTTGATACTGTATGTGATATGTGCATAATTGATTAACTGTGAATAATTAATCAGCATAATTAATTTAAAAACCGATTCCCAGCTCTATCTTCTTTCTCCTAATATTCTTTCTGTCCATCTCACCCTCATGAAAACCATTAGTTTAATGTTTTGGTGTTTTGATGCATAAAACTTAAAACACTGTGGAAGCGATTGCGCGTGTGCGCGTGTGTGTGTTTGTGTGTTTGTAAGTGAGTGTGTGTGTGTGTGTGTGTGTGTGTGTGGTGTGTGCGTGCGTGCGTGCGTGCGTGCGTGCGTGCGTGCGTGCGTGCGTGCGTGCGTGCGTGCGTGCGTGCGTGTGCGTGTGTGTGTCATTACAAAAATCGTAGTTAGTAAAGTAATCCATCACATTACACATTTAAGGTAATATAATCTGATTACTTTTAGATTACTTTTGAATTTGTTTATCACATCGTATTGAATAGAATAATCTTGTACCATATTTATATAAAAAGATATTCTTTGTTATCAACTGGGTTTCTCAGACTGGGGTTCGTGAGTTTTATGAAAAGCTATTAATTAAATAAATCCTTTTGAAATAATACAAATTATAATTAAAATGCATTTGAAAGACACAGCAATGCATGTATAAATGACTCACTCAGTGATAATTCAAACAATAATTAATGTGTTTGTCAATGATCAAAAGCTTTGTTGTCTCAATTATCCATGTAATTATAGTGTCTCTGTGTGCAGTTTATATACGCTTATATAAGCAACACAAAACACAAAAACTACCCAAACACTGGGTTGTTACGTCTAACTCAGGATCTGGGTAAACACAAAAACGACCCGAACACTGAAAAAATAACCCCAAAAAAAATGACCCAAAAGGCTCAACCAAGGATTTGGGTAGAAAACATAACCCATGATATTTTAGAGTGGAGGAAGTAAGAAGTAAATAAAAAAGTAAAGTAATAATGTTACTTTTGAAACGAGTAAGGAGTAATAAATGTGGTTTTATGAGCTTGCAGACTTTCCACCGAGTGAGCTGGAACGACAATACAAAACATTTATTTAATTTAGCAAATCAAATCATTCAGATTCATTTAGCTGATCTACTTCAAACGAATGATTAATTTGTGTCATATAATTAAATCAGTAGTTATATGTAAACAAGTTATTTTATTTGTTTTAGTACTTGTTGTTGTTAAACTGTGTTTCAATTCATTCAGATTCATTAAGCTGATCTACTTTTTTTTATGCTTTTTTATGAGTTATGCTTTACTTACTTTGCACATTTGAGCTTTTGGCTCTGCTGTGCACTATTGCTTTGAACTTGAGCTTGATATACCCAACAAATGCTCATAAACACAATGGAAAACTTGCACAGATCAACCCAAGCAAACTGTTCTCAGAAACTGCTTTTTTTTTTGTTGTTTGTTTGTTTCTGTCTCTCCCCTCGAGGAAACTTTGGTATTTCAGTTTCAGTGTAGTTTGCTCAATTTTTTTTTTTTTTTTAAATAATTTGACTGTAGTTTAACCACATATTATCTTATCTCCCCCAACACTCTAATCACATGATTATTATAAGTGTCAGAAGTTAAATTAAAGAAACTCAACACAGATCAATCACATATACAAAAAAAATCCTGCACAGATCGCCACACAAACTGTTCTCGGAAACTGCTTTTATTTGCATCTTTGCAGTGTCTGTCCTTCCCCTTGAGAAGCTCTTAATGGAGATCAAACTGCAGATGCTTTAGAAGTGCATTGTTATACGGAAAACAAGCGCGAGAGAGTGTCGATCTACAGCGGCTTTGTGTAACCACACATCCCAGCCAAAGGAAACCAGAGAAACTCACTCTCTAAATGAGCGTGTGTGCTGGCGTGTGTGTCTCGGGTATCTCTCCCGGTGCGCAGCGAGAGTTTCCCTGTGTGCGAGGGCTTGTGGGAGTCTAGACGTGAAGATAATCTCCTCAAGCGTGCAGTCGAGGCTTCTCTCGGCCTGGAGTGGGAGTTATAGAGATCTCTCTGCTGTTATTAAACTGTCATGGATGTAGTGTACCTGCGCTGCACATTAGTGTTTATAGCTAGCGGCTGGGGATTGTGCTACAAAATACAGTATGAAATCATGCAGGGCTTCACATTAGACTTTACTTGAACCGATTGAGAGAAAAAAAAAATTGTTTCTCTTTTGCATTCACTTCAGATGTGAAGCACGTTTTCCATTCACACTGTTTGTGTCTAGAATCATGCTTGTTTCCAAGTTTGGTTAATTCAAAACGTATGTACTCTTGTTTCCGCCACAGAATGACAAATAAAAAAGGCAATTCTGACTTTTTTTCTCACAATTGCGAGTTTACATATTTGTTAATCTTACAATTACATGATATAAAGTCGCAATTGTAGGATAAAAACTCCAAATTCTGACAAAAAGTCTTTTTCTTTTTTTTTCCTTATATTGGATAGCCTGGCAAGCCAGACCTACATCAGATGCAGGTCTGGGAACTCACAATTGGCATACTAAAAATATATAAGAATTGAGGGTGTGCTTGTACATTCATCAAGCATCTTCGAGAGAAACGACCAACGTTAAAGTCCCTGTGAACCGGAAGTTGCAAACGACTTTTCTCCCGTGCTGTGACGTATTTCCGAGAGAAACGGAATACTAAATGAGGCAAAATAGTGAGCGTGGCTTTTTTTTCCAACTAGCACCTGATTGGATCTAGAAAAATGCACCTCCTCGCCATCTCTCCTTTCACACGCTGTGTGCCTGTCTACTGTCAGTTGGAGGGGCGTGATTACGTTTGTTAAGCAGACACCTAAACCGTCAAGTCTACGTCATCGGGCAAGGTCCTCCAGTGCAGAGGGGAGGGGCATTTTCAGAATTTGATTAAAGATTACGAAGCCAAAAAATTTTTTTTGTGTGGATTGACTTGCATGGATGAATTGTTCACCACAAAACGATCAATTTAGGCAAACAAAGTAAGTATGGTCAATTTTGATTTCATGGGGACTTTAAGTATTGCCGAGAGATTACTGCATGTTGGACTGGCGGCAGTTAAAACATCGGGAACGTCGGACAGGATTTGTCAGCGGTGTCTCACCCTTTTATCGATTCTTGAACGTGACTTGCCGGCTGTGATTTTCTCAGTTTTAGAATAAAAAAATGATATATTTATAGTGGGGGAGGGGTGATAGTATTGTATAATGTGGACATTTTCTCTACTGAATTATAAAATCCCTTTCAAAATGTATTTATTAAAGTACACCCTGTTTAAGGAAAACATATTTTCTTCAGTAATCTTAAAAGTTTAAAACTGTGGCAGCTTAGATATTTTAAAGTTAAAATATAATAAATTATAACACTGGAAGGTGATCTAGAAATTGCAAATGGATTAGTTGTACTGTTCAGTGTTGTCTTTTTAATTGCACAACAGCGTGTGTGTGTGTTGTGCGTGTGTGTGTGTGTGTGTGTGTGTGTGTGTGGGTGTGTGTGTGTGTGCGTGTGCGTGTGCGTGTGTGTGTGCGTGTACCTGGGAAAAGGACAATGAAGCTCTTCCCAGAGACAGATCGCGGGGCGTATCCTGAGCGTTATAAATAACTCTGGCAGTCGACTGAACACACAGTCCAATTAAGTTCTTGGCCACCAACAATTTCCTCTTGCATGCGCACACAGGAAGTCCAGGTCTCTCTTGAGCTTGTCGAGGTTATTAATTGGTGGACGGGTTTAGGCTGGCCGGTAATGAACGCTTGAGGGAGTTTGAGGGGAGAGGTGCGCCATAAGGGGAATACATGTAAGATCGTGGGGTTGCCAAATATTAACATCATCCGGTTATTACCATTTCTGCTGCATATTGCTTCCAGTACTCTGTAAAAATGTATATGATCAATAAGTTAAAACAACATATGTTTTTACACTGATGTAACTCCTACATTAAAGGATAATTCCGGTATTTAGCACTTTGAGTCTATTTTCTAGTGTGTTTTGGATGAGCTGTGGACACAGAAATGTTGACGATGGGTCCTGTCTCGACTTTTTGACTCTTTTAGGATCGCCTCTGAGCGCTTCAGAGTGGCTGTCTATGGGCATGCACAAACATGTGCTTAAAACAACACTTAACGTTCGTTTTCAAAACTGTGACACTCACCGAGTGGTTAGTGGTGTTCGTTGATGTTCCAAAACAAATATATCGGCGCAATGTATGCTTTCAATCCGTGTTATTTACTATAGTGGAACTATTTTTTCAGATACCTCACAACCGCGTATAAACTTCCGCTGGATATTTGAGTCTGAAGCGTTAGCACACTCCCGACCACTTGATGGCGACAACCACTTTACCGCAGTTGCTCTGCTCACGCTAGCCTTCTGAGAGACGGAGAACCGAGCGAAAAGACTACAACCAAATATTAACAGACCCTTTTCGGTATCCGGTAGCGCAGTAATATGAACGAGCAATGAGCAATATTCAATATTTAATCCCCATATTTATGCATTTGATAGATGCATGCATTTTTTTTAATCAAATAAACAATGAGGTAACTGAAAATTCTCAAATAAATAAGTAAAAATCTGACTTTTAGTAAAAAACGTTTTATATATATATATATATATATATATATATATATATATATATATTATATATATATATATATATATATTATATATATATAAAAAATTATGTTATTCATTTTCATTAATAAAAACACTGTCTCAGTGTGGACGGAAGGACTAACCGGAGAGAAAAATATGCGTTTTTAAACGAAAACGTATTACTGTGCGTTCACACAGGACGCGAATAGCGCGTCAAATTCGTGTCTACCGCGTCTAGTTTGACTCTTGACCACTTTGTGTTAATTTCGCGCGTCAGACGCGCGTAAAAACAAAAGTTTGAAGCGAAATTTACGCGCGTCAGAATCGAAATCCGGAGGCGGCCATCTTTTTTTAGATGTTTATCGAGCATTAGCAGTAGCATTAATCGAGAGAGTCACTGTTCGTATTTGCTCTGGAGAGCAGAAACAGCAGCGTAGGGGACATCGTCGCTGTAGTCGGATCCACCAGACCCTCCGGAGGGTTTCAGGAGTTTCACCATTTGCTCCAGGAGCTAGGTTTGGTGGACCTAACGGTGAGGACACTGACGAGGACAGCGTAGGCCGTGTAAAGCCTCGGCCTCGAGTGGTCGCTGCCTGACAGCCCGCGCTCTACAGCCCGGCGCGAGGTTCACCCTCGCCCGCACCCACCTAATCTCTCTGTCATTTATTTTTGTTTTGATAATAAATGGAGCCAGCCTCCAAAAGTGAAACCTGTCCTGTGATTTTTTTTATTTCTTATACACTGTTTGTTGTTTTTACATTAAAATAATAATGTTTCATATAATCTAAAATAGATATGGAATAAATAGCATTCAATACAAAATGAGTACTATCTCTCATATATAAAAATCGAGTTTTTATGTGAAAGATTTGCTTTGTTGTGCAGAACCACACCAGACATTTTAGTAATATTACAAAATAGTTTATTAAATAACATAAACTTTCACTTCACCACGTGACAGCAGCAAGCAGGCTCCTGATTGGTTAACGCGGCGCGAATTGACGCAGAAGTTCAAATATTTTAACTCGGGCGGCAGACGTGAATTCGCGTCAAACGCGTGAATGCACAAATGGCACTAACTAAATAATTCGCGCGTAACGGCTTAACGCGGCAGATTCTTAATTCGCGCCATTCCCGCGAACTTGACGTGCGAATGAGGCGCATTCACACCTACCGCGCCGCGCTCTACGCCTCATTCGCACCGCAGGAATTTTTTACGCGCGTAACGCGTCTTTGCATTGACTTAACATTGAAATCACTCGCGCCTGACACGCTATTCGCGTCCGGTGTGAACGCACCATTAGTGTGGACATGGCCTTAGGCAATTTTTTACCTTTTTTTCAAGTTATACAAGATTCAATTAATTTTTTTAAGTTAGTGTAATGAAATTTAAGTTGAAATGACTTAAAAATCCAAGTTGATTGTACTAAAAAATACAAGGCAGCCATTTTTTTTTTTACCGTGTATTGTGAGTTTTCCGAGAGTGCTTCCTATAAAGTACCATAGACAGTATAAGAAGTGGACAGAGCCGTCTCATTGGAACTCAGTTGAGACAGTTGAAGCCCATTTTGAGCACTTCCGTTCCTGACGCGCAGACTCAAACCGACTCAAACTAAGCTTGATGACGTGAGCAACCCGTCTGACAGACGTAAATCTTCTAGTAGCTGTGCGTGAAAATTGCCAACGTTAATCTTGCAGAGACGGGGAACTTGAGCAAAGAGTTCTCATACCGAATTATTTCCAATTCCCCAAAAACGTTGTTGAAATATTTTGTCCCGTTGCTTTTATGGACTCATTATCTATGGGCTTCTCCTTTGACGGGACGTCCCCCCGATTGCCTGTGAGCTTCTCCTCCTGTCTGTACGGTAACTTCTGTACAGCGCAACAGAGTTGAGTGGTTATGACGCAGTCGTTAGCCTGTTTTTACAAAAACTGTTTCTACAGGGCCATAATAACATAGAAGGTAATGGAGCCCTTTATACATTGTCGTGTTTCTTTAGAAATAAATAATGGACAAATGGAGTCTTTAAACGCCTCAGATGTAAAGTTATTCACCGTCAAAGTGACGCCAAAATGAATGGGAATCAATGGAAATGCTAACGCAAGTAAAGTTCTGCTACAAGATGGCGGCACCCGGCCGACTTCAACTTCCGGTCGATGGATTACCCCCTTGTAAAGTACGAGTAACTTCTCCATTATTAGTGTCTGCTGGTGTTCATTATGTGCTGGATCCTTCACAGTATAAGAAGTAAGGAGGAGAACGTGTCTCGTGGGGCTTTAAAGAGCAGTTCTTCTCTGGTCTATAACAGAGAGTCACGGCCCTCATTAGATTGGGCAGGGTGATTGATTCAATGCTCATAGATTCACAGATGAATAAAAGAAGACGGAGAGCAGTGTATGGCACTGAAGCAGAAGACAGATGCCTTGAACAGAGTAGATTGTGTCTTTCATCACAGAAATGTCACTAGTCTGAGCCCTTGACAGAGTACAGCTGAACCCCACTAGTGGCTGTAAACATCTATCAACACAAATACAAATACAAATGTAGGATTGTTGATTTATGCCTGAAGGCGAAACACGGCAGGCAAAAACATCGTTTTTTTTTCACTGGTCAATTTTGAGATTTTGGGCTATTTGTCTTCAATAACATTAAGTTCTTTCAAATTTGTGGTGCATAAAAGTCTGAAACACACATTTAGGTGTTTATTTTACTACACTTTGTCTGTTTGCGTCTGTAGATTTCTCATAAATTCATCAAAAGTTGTGGTTATAAATCCTCCCGCTCCAAGTCACCGATACACACCAAACTCTCCAGTCGTGTACCTAGTTATATCATGAAGACATTTACTGAGGGATTTGTAAATATATTATTCCTAGCCTGATTTATATAACATTTTATTCCAAAAAATATGGCGAATATCGTTTTTTAAGGCTATTGGCAGTATATTCTGATTTACAGGATAACAAAAGTAGATATCCATAAATCCCTCTGTCATTTTTCCCCATATAATATGTGAACACAAGGAAAAAATAATTTTGAACCTAGCTTTATCCAATACTCAGATTTTTAAAATGTATGCAAATTGGTGCATATTTTATTAGAGAATGCTTAATTTGCATATTGAAACATTAAATTACAGAAAACTTGTAATATATTTTTTTCTCATCTTAATGTCTTAATTCTCGCCTTAAATGTTTTTACTTGAATTCTCTATATTAAAGGGATAGTTCACTCAAAAATGTAAATTCTGTCAGTAATTACTCTCCCTCATGTTGTTCAACCCCGTAAGACTTTCGTTTATCTTCCGAACACAAATGAAGATATTTGTGATTAAATCTGAGAGCTGGGTCACTCCTCCATAGGCTTCTAAGGGATTGAAACTTGCCGGCCCAGAAAAGTTATTAAAGGCATCGTTAAAATAGTCCAAGTGACGACAGTGGCTCAATCTTAAGTTTATCTCAATCTTATTCTGCTTACTTAAATTTTGAATTTCAACTGATTCCCTTAAATTTTTTGAGTTTTGCCAACTTATTTGGGTTTACAGTAGAAAATCCAACGCAGCTTTGAGAGGACCAAGCCAAGCCATGTATTTCTGCTCAGCTAGCAAACACTGGACAACAACCACACGGCATACGCTAATACCTTTTCATTGATCTCTTCTTTCTTTGTATAAGAGTTATATCTAATAACGTATTAGACGGGAGTGTTAGACAGATCGTAAACTAATGAACACGGAAAATGCGTCACTTCACAGTTTCCTAAGGGAACCATTAGTTCTCCAATGAGCAAGGGTTGGCTAAAAACATTGCATTGTGGGATACACTATTCACAGTTGTATAGAAAATGTGCGTAGTACTGCACACATAGTGCATATCAGTGGCTAGAAAAGTAAGGGAGGAAATTTCAAAGAAATAAAATACCATCTTTTGGGTTAAAAATGTAATTTAGAAATGTAACCCAACGGTTAGGTTTGTGCATATTTGACCCAAAGTTGGGTTGAAACAACCCAGCATTTTTTTAGAGTGTAAATAGTACTTAGTATGGCACTTTTAGCAGCTCACACAGTTAACATTGGAGATTTCTAAGTATATGTGTCAAGATCAACTGGTATTTTCCTGTTTAATGAAACGCCTCTCACACAGAGTGAGAGTTAACAGCAAATGCACATTTGATGTAATGCTAATGTCCACTAGAGTTTCAAGTACACCTGAAAGTGGACATGAGCCGTGTGTCCCCGATGAGCTTTAATAAGTCTATGCTGAAGTTTAATGAATGTGTGATAATGTGTTTGTGTCTCTCAGCGGGATTGTAATGAGATTCGCCTCGTTTGTCTTTGAGGAAATGTGCATTCTGCATTTAAATACTGTATTCTCGGCTTTTTATGGAAAATGACCCAATAGCTGGCTCAGTTTGATTCAGATGCAGAGTGATTGTGCTGTGATATTCAGCGAATCTTTTGTCATGAACACATGATCAATTACTGCCACGGATGTCTGCTATAATTGATACTTCCTGACATGTCTCTTGCAGAATAACATTAGCATGATTTACCCAGCAGGATATTTGATTTGCTAATGATTTCTGATTGTATGATTGGGTTTGTTGTTGAAGCAGGAACAAACTAGACTGGAAACATAAAACATACAGGCTGATACAATGGTGTATTCTGGGTAATTCTCGGTTTTCAATGCACTATGGTGATTTTGACATGCAAGCAATGCTTTTATTGACATGTAGAATAATTTTTGTATTCTAATGTTGTTTTCTTGTACATACCATAAAACTTGATATTTGATAGTACCTCGGTGTTAAAGTATTATTTCACTTCAGAATTAAAATTTCCTGATAATTTACTCTCCGCCACGTCATCCAAGTTGTTCATGTCTTTCTTTCTTCAGTCGAAAAGAAATGAAGGTTTTTGAGGAAAACGTTCCAGGGTTTTTCTTCATATACACTCTAAAAAATGCTGATCTGTTTTAACCCAATTTTGGGTCAAATATGGACAAACCCAAATGTTGGGTTAAAAATGTAATGTAAAAATTTAACCCAAAAGCTGAGTTTGTCCAAATGTGACCCTGGATGACAAAACCAGTCACATGGATCATTTTTTTTTTAAAAATTGAGGTTTATACATCACATGAAAGTTGAATAAATAAGCTTTGCATCGATGTATGGTTTGTTAGGATAGGACATGATACAACTATTTGAACATCTGGATTCTGAGGGTGCAAAAAAATCGAAACATTGAGAAAATCGCCTTTAAAGTTGTGCATTTATGTTCGCGATTGTGCTGCATTCATTCACAAAATTAAATGTTTTATACATTTACGGTAGGAAATTTACAAAATATCTTCATGGAACATGATCTTTACTTAATATCCTAATGATTTTTAGCATAAAAGAAAAATGTATAATTTTGACCCATACAATGTATTGTTGGCTATTCTCAAAAATATACTCGTGCAAATTAAGACTGGTTTTGTGATCCAGGGTCACATATTTGACCCAAAATTGGGTTAAAACAACCCAGCATTTTTTAGAGTGTAGTGACTTCAATGGAGTCCAACGGGTTGAAGGTCCAGATGTGAGTTTCAGTGCAGCTTCAAAGTCTCGAGACGATCCAGCCGAGGAATAAGAGTCTGATTTAGATAAACCAGCCGCCATTTTATTAAAAACATAAACATTTATATACTTTTTACTCCAAATCTTTTTATTGGTTTTCAGTGACAGTACAAAATAAGACATCATAAACAGTAGACAGTAAGATATTTACATTATTAATCTCTTACATGATCTCCCCCCTCAATACAATATCTCAAAAACAAACATAAATATGAAAAAAAATATATATATATATAATAATTAAATTCCCCCTACAAAGATCCTTCTAATAAGCGAAAATTATGTACCATAATGCACAAGGTAAACCCTTAATGTAATTTAAAAAGGGGTCCCAAGTCTTGTAAAAGGATTTAAGTGAACCAGAGAGTGAGTATCTTAACTTTTCAAGCCCAATACAGTAGAAAATGAAGGATGATCCTTAAGAAGGATGGCCCGTCTGGCCAGGACTGTAGTAAAAGTAATGACTTTATGATCTCGGGTAACCAAATCAGGCACAGGGGAGACCCCACATAGGGCTATAATTGGACCAGGGTCAATATTAGTGTTGAGAGCTTTTTTAAGCGTCTGAAAAAAAAGCTGCGGGCAAGTCCAAAACATGTGTAGATGGTTGGCAGGTCAATGTTTACAACGGTTACTGCCTTTTTTTTTCAATTTGGCATTGGTTAAGTGGCATTTATATACTTTTAAACAGAAAATGCACGTCCATGACTTCACGCATTACGTAATCACGTTGGAAAGGTCCGGGGGTAAACTGACGTAGGCGGAAAATGTAGAGAAGGGCGAAAAACTCCATCTAATTTTCTCCTCCATCTTCAAAATCGTCCGACATCATTGTTTTATGTAAATGGTATTTGACTTATTCTTTGCACACGCTCGGTCGGTTCCTTCCCCTATGTCAAGCATGACCTTTCAACGTGATTACGTAATGTGTGGTGCATCACAGATAGTGCAAAACGAGCATTTCTGGTTAAAAAGTGTATAAAAGTTAATAATTTAATAAAATGGCGGCTGGTTTGTCTAGATCAGACTCTTATTCCTCGGCTGGGATCGTTTCGAGACTTTGAAGCTGCACTGAAACTCACATCTGGACCTTTTTGGACCCCATTGAAGTCACTATGGAGAAAAACCCTGGAACGTTTTCCTCAAAAACCTTGATTTCTTTTCAAAATTTGAATCCTGAAGTGGACTAATAATTTAACCCCTTAATTGATATCATGTTATAACCATGTAATAATATTGTTACGTAACTAAAATGGTAACTCGGTACCATTACAGTACAGTACTGTACGTTACAGCTTTCCTAACCCTAACACAAACTATTTTAATGAGATCCGATTCAAGACCTCCAGAGAAAGGTGCATTTCTATCCATTCCTCGGATATTCAGCATTTCAATGAAATCAGTTCTGTCAACCCAATCACAGTCTCGTTCAGTGTGGGTGTGCGGATGACAGATTATGAATCGAGCTATTGAGCCGTCGGCTGTCTAGATCAAATGAGGCGGCACACACAGATTAATTATTCAAATTCCCATTATGATCTTAATGATTAAACAGCACAGATACAAGCTTAACAGCGCAGTCTTTGGGGGGGTTATTTCAGCCTGGGTTGATGGGTCCGATAGCCCACTCATTCTTTCTCATGTGTTTCAGATTGTATAAATCCTTTGCAGGAAACATGAAGCCATTTTGATCCTTTTGCAACACAGTCCTTTAAGATTATATTCTTATAATCTCCACATACATTCAGTCCGAGAGATTATTGTGAGATTAAACTGCATTATAATGAATGTTTGATAACAAAATGTGAAGTTTAATCAACATTTCGGCCAATTACACTAAAATCAGTGCCGATCTTATGAGCATTTGATGACATTTCCTGATTTATATAGTAATATTACTGTAAGTTTACATGAGTTTGTTTGCACACAGATAGAGAGAATATTTCTTCCTACTTCATCTGTCTTAGAACTAATCCTAATCATCATGTTGTTGGTGTGTGCATTCAACATAAAATTACTGCTATTTGATTTCCCTGCTGCAAAATCCATATAAAACCAGCTTTGGGTGGTAGCTGGGTTTACATGACAAGTCATTGGACTACCAGCTGGTGATTTATCTTGTTTGATCATGTTTGTTATAATAGTGGGGACTTGGCTGCTCTAGTTACTATATATAATGTTCATACCTCTACAAAATTACTATTGCAGTCACTGTGTTATCAGATTGTGATATCTGGTACTTTGATATCGATACCATAGTATGGTATTGACATGGTAGTTCAAAGAATATCATGGGATAACCATTATATATAACCAAAAAGCTGTTAGTAATTGTGTTTTTGTCATGTTTATTTGAAAAAAAAAAATATGAAAGTTCCCTTTTGAGGAAACTCAACACTGCGTTGCCTGACACTTGTTGACAGATCCATTATGCTGCTTTCTCTTTTTGTCCAAATTATAGTTAGTCCCTCCAAACGTGATTATGCGATCGCATAATTCAATGCATAATCAGCCAAAGTCCTCATATTTATTTCAAATACGATATGGGCCACAATTTTCATATCGTTGCATCCCCAATATTTGACTGTTATAGTGTTTGTGCTTAATGCTGCTATCTCTTCTTTAGCTTAGCAACAAGCTAATGCCAGACCCATTTGAAATCAGTTTGCCAGTAAACTTGTCCAGCTGGAGTCAATCACCATTTCTGTAAAGAATTGCTCTTGAGTGATCCCGTGTGTTTATGATGCTGCATTATAATGGATCTGATTCGTGCAGCAAGACTTCTGGAAACAATATTAGCATTGAGTGTTTTCTCATTATATTTCCCATGAATCCTGTGATACAGCACCAGTGAAGCTCATCACCATAGCAACATCCCCATTTTCCAAGCCATGTTTGCTCTGCACATTCAGTTGTCATGTGTCTTACGCTTCATTTGATGCATCACTGGTGCCATCACATGTCAGGACTTCCTTTATATGCATGTGAACCTCTTTTTCCCAGTAATTTGGCGTCTTTTTGTGCCGCATGGCATCTTGCATCTATTTTTTTAGCAATGAAATCATATCCAAATGTTGACCTCGGGGGGGCATAGGGGACAACAGCTCAGATGAGTGTGTCTGTGAGAGATACGCATCAGTCAGTGATCTGCAGAACAGAGCTGCGGGCTTCACACGTCCTCATCACATTATCATCCCATCTGCTTTCTGCATTAGCTACAGCAGTCTCCAAACACAATGAGAACGCTTCTGATGTGTGATTGATATAGGGCCCAATTTTAATGATATAAGCGCTTGGTCTGAAGGAGGACAAATATTTTAAATTTGTCTGTTTGCTGATGAATATATCGAGGCTTTAGTTAATTAAAATGCAAAAATTATGACGCATATTTTGCGACGAAAACTTACCGAACATCCAAAACAATGCTGTGTTCTAGGCTAAATGTGCTCGTTGTATGTGCATAACCTAAATATGGTGGTATTTTGACCAGCTGAGAACTAGTACATGAGCTTATAAAGAGCTTAGAAAATGGGTAAAAGAGTCAAAACAGTGTCAGGAATCTTGAGCCCCTTTCACACAGAGATTCCGGAAAATACACGGATAATGTGACCCGGCATTTGTCCCGGGATTGTTTGATTTCGGTTCATTCACACTGCCAGTGATTTGCCGGGATCTGTGAGTGCGTTCACACACAACCCGTTAATGTCCCGGAAAGCCGCGTGACGTCAGGATGAGACGTGTAACGTACGCGTCGAAAACATGTGCACGTGCGCACCTTTCCACAGAGCTGGCGAACGATCGCAGCTTCAGCGCGGATTGTGAGGGGGAGCTCCTGTCTCTGCTTCATTCCAGTTTGCAGACATTTTTTCGTTCTTTCTTTGTTGATGACGAACACAAACTTTCTTCTAAGAGCAACAGAGTCGCGCGATGGCACATGAGTCATCACTATTACACACCCCTTACGGCATTGGTTCTGGCTTTTGTTCACACAGCGCGCGTTCCGGGTCTGAACACTGGCAATGTTACTAGGTCCTCACACCCAGGATCGATCCCGGCATCAATCCCGGGTCGTGTTTGCGTTCACACAGAAGGCACTCTGGCAATTTGCCGGCAATTTGCCGGGTTCAAAGTGCTGTGTGAAAGGGGCTTAGGGCTGTAGTCAAGACCACCTTTGTCGAGTCCAAGACCAGGACTAGTCGAGTCCAGGTCAAGACCAAGTCCAAAGAGGTTCGAGTCCGAGTCCAGGACAGGAAAAAAAGTCTTATTATCAAGACAATCATTTTGGGTTATTATTTGTTGATCTAAAAGCAAAAACAGTGTCACAACACCCATGATTTTAGACATTCCCCTTGATATCCTATAATCTTCTAATCTAATGAAAACATAATGATGACATACTGTATGTTGATATACCTATACTAACAGTGTTTCACTGTGGATCTGAAAGACGCATACTTTCACATCCAGATAGCCCCAAATCCAGATAGCGCCTTCGAGAGGCAGGCTTATCAATACACAGTTCTGCCGTTCGGTCTGTCGAAGTGCACGGACGCGGCGCTTTCTCCCCTGAGACTGAATTATCTCGACGACTGGCTGGTTCTGGCGCAATCGCGCTCACATCAGAACAAATAAACAGGTTTTATGTGTGCTTACTGGGAACACAATAAAGACACCTGAACTCGGTCGAGGCCAAAAGCCATATTTGGCAAGACCAGTGACCGAGACCGAGACAAGTCCGAGTCCAAATACCAGCGAGTCCGAGACAAGTCAAGACCATAGAAAAACGGTTTCGAGTCCGGACTCGAGTACTACAGCCCTACATGAATCCCTCTGTCACACAAACCAAAATCTGCTGTGAAGAGATGCGGTTCTGATGCCTGTACTGAACTGTGATGGAAACATCGCTCCTATGACAAGAAAAAACGGGTATTATTGAGCATTCTGTCCCGTTTAGGGTCACATTTTGTGACATCACATCCTGTTTTTGGTTTTAAAACGAACCCTGTTGCGATTGCTCTGTTAGTTTTGAATAAGTGTGAATGCTGCCACCTGAACCCTGGTGCCACCAAACAAGAGGACCGAGATGCTGGAAAGATGAGGCTTGGTCTGCTTCCAAACCAACTCTTGTGCGGTTCGACTGAAATATGTAGTAAAAGCCGACTCAACTCGACTTGACTTGACTTGACTTGACTTGACTTGACTTGACTTGACTTGACTTGACTTGACTGACCTCAACTCAACTCAACTCACTCAACTCGACTCGACTCGACTTGACTTGACTTGACTTGACTTGACCTCGACTCGACTCGACTTGACTCGACTCTGACCTCGACTTGACTTGATCTTGATCTCAACTTGACCTTGACTTGACCTCGACCTCGACTTGACCTGACCTGACCTGACCTGACCTGACCTTGACTCGACTCGACTCGACTTGACCTCGACTCGACTCGACTTGACCTCGACTTGACTTGACCTCGACTTGACTTGACTTGACTTGACTTGACTTGACTTGACCTGACCTGACCTGACTGACCTGACCTGACCTTGACTCGACTTCGACCTCGACCGACTTGACCTCGACTTGACTTGACTGACCTGACCTGACTGACCTTGACTCGACTCGACTTGACCTCGACTTGACTTGACCTCGACTCGACTTGACTTGACCTCGACAACCTCAACCTCGACTTGACCTGACCTGACCTTGACTCGACTCGACTCGACTTGACTTGACCTCGACAACCTCGACTTGACCTGACCTGACCTGACCTTGACTCGACTCGACTTGACCTCGACTTGACCTCGACTTGACCTCGACTTGACCTCGACTGACCTGACCTGACCTGACCTTGACTCGACTTGACCTCAACTCGACCTGACCTCGACTTGACCTGACCTGACCTTGACTCGACTCGACTCGACTTGACCTCGACTTGACTCGACTTGACTGACCTGACCTTGACTTGACTCGACTCAACCTGACCTGACCTTGACTCGACTCGACTTGACCTCGACTTGACCTGACCTGACCTGACTGACCTCGACTCGACTTGACCTGACCTGACCTGACCTGACCTGACCGACTTGACTCGACTCGACTTGACCTCGACTTGACTTGACCTGACCTGACCTGACCTGACCTTGACTCGACTCGACTTGACCTCGACTCGACTTGACCTCGACTTGACTTGACTCGACTCGACTTGACTTGACCTCGACTTGACTTCGACTTGACTTGACCTCGACTCGATTGACCTTCGACTCGACTCGACTTGACATCAACTTGACCTCGACTTGACTGACTTGACTTGACTTGACTTGACTGACTTGACTTGACTGACTTGATTTGACTCGACTTGACCTGACCTCGACTTGACTCGATCGACTCGACTCGACTTGACCTCGACTTTACTTGACTTGACTTGACTTGACTTGACCTCGACTTGACCTCAACTTGACCGACTTGACTTGACTTGACTTGACTTGACTTGACTTGATTTGACTCGACTTGACCTCGACTTGACTCGACTCGACTTGACTTGACCTCGACTTTACCTTGACTTGACTTGACTTGACTTGACTTGACTTGACATCGACTTTACCTTAACTTGACTTGACTTGACATCGACTGGACCTCGACTTGACTCGACTAGACTCGACATGGACATAACATGACACTCACCAAACAGTGGTTACAGGGACAATACAAGACATGCGACTGGAAACATAAGGGCAATATAAACACAAAGACTAATGACTTGACAAGATACACCTGTGAACATAATTAAACAATGAACCAATGACAGAACAGTACTGAGAAACCACATGACTAAATCAACCAGCCAGCGTTTGCACTGCCAGGCCAGGGCCGAGCCGTGCTGGTGCGTGCCAGGGCCAGTCACGTTTCCACTGTCACTTCCGGGGCTTGATCGGGGCTTACTCGGGGCCACGGCCAGGATTTCTGGCCCGTCGAATACCTTGGGCCAAAGCGGGCCAGCTCGGGCTAGAGGCGTGCTCAAGGTAAAAGGCGGAGTTTATCGGTGTTATGGAACGTTATGATATGAAGCAAGATGCACATTTCACTTTTTTATATCGCGCAAAATAATCACTGCTCGAAATGAAGAATCGCCTGTACTGGTCTGAGGAAGATACCAAAGCTCTTCTGAGCATTTGGGAAGAAGAAAGGGTACAACGTCAATTTGACGGCGTGTGAAGAAACGAGGACATTATAAAATACATCAATGCTGAACAAGCAGCTAAGCGTTCAGCGAGCAACGCTTCAAGTTCAGGAAAAAATAAAAAAAGTTGAATCGCAGTACAAGGCGATTAAAACGCACAATGGACAAAGCGGAGCTCAGAGAAGAGGAACTTTCCATGGTTCGACTTGATGGACGGTGTGCTGGGTCACCTTGTGCTGGGTCACCGTCCCTCTGTTAGTGGCGACTCGCGAGACAATCGGGACACTATCCCAGCCACGGCCGGTGAGTTAATATACATGCTATCTTCCTAACTTAAAAAATAAATAAATTCATAATACCCGCTGAAATGGGTTGGGTTGTATGTCGTTTGATCCAGAAAGGTGTGTTAGGGGCGGGTTTAGGGCAGCGCTGTGGGGCTACTGGCCCGGCAGTGGAAAGGCAAGCCACTGGCTCGGCTCGCTGTTAGCCCTGGCCCGGCCCTAGCCCGGCAGTGGAAACGCGGCTAATGACAACATGACACGTTCACGAGTGGAGCACATGGCAAGATCACATGAGGGAAAAGGGAATCACATGACAGAAAACTTGACTATAGGTAAATTACAAAATTAGAGACATGAAACATGAAAGTGAAAACAAAACCCAAACGTGACACTATCTCCGCCCATTTCACTTTTCATTTGCACATACTACACTTCCATTTTGCACATAACATTTGTATATAGCATATCTGAATAAATGTAATATTATGTCTATTGTGTATTCTCTATATTCGTATTGTTATATTCTTTTGTATCACCCTTATCCCTATGCATGTCTGTACTACCCTTTGTCATGTCCTGCAAGCTCCTATCTCCAAATCCCTTGTGTGTGTGTGTAAACATACTTGGCATTAAAACTCATTCTGACTCTGGATTTGGCATTACAATAGAAATGAATAGTTTCTAAATCAGAAGACTTGAAAACCTCAGAGAAACTAAGAATTATCCACATGTAAGCTTTCATTTTGTTTGGAATATATGTAATATACATGTAAACTGATATTTCCGTCATATTTTTGAGTTTATGGTACACATGAACAGCATGTTTGGGGTCTGCAATCACGTTAAATTAAAGTTGTAACGCCAAAAATCGCTGCATATAATACCCTGTGTGAAACAAAACCTACTCTCATAATAATAATAATAGTGTTTATGTGGATTATCCTAAGATATACAATCAGCATGTTTTAGAGTTGACTGTGAATTCAGTGAGACAGTAAAACAAAAGCCTTGTCTGGAGTAATCCACATCACACTCACCTCAGGCCACAGAACATCCTCAAATAATATCACACACTATTAGAGAAGCACATTTCAGCCTCATTAAACTCATGCCTCTTTAGCCAGATAACACACACACACACACACACATCATATATATGCACGTTATTATTTTGATAAGCGGATTCCCTAAAGGTTTTCTAGATCAATTAGCGCTCTGCCTGACAAATAAAACTGCTAAGGATCTTATAATAAGCTTTAATTCAGTAGCTTCTTACTGTTGACTGTGCTTTAATGAATTAAGCTTTGCTTAAAATGTTCATCATGTGATAGTGATACAGACTGAAAACATATTCTTCCACTCAATGAGTCAGATCACGTGTTTTCACATCTGTAATCACGGTAAAATCCATTACGCCAAGCAGTAAATAGATTATACAGTTACATTTTAGTGACCAATTATGATACATTGTTTAAAATGATAAGACTGTTACCGTCCTAAATGCTGATTGGTCAATACAGCTTTCCTGCGGTACAAGCCCATTGCACACTGAGTCCGAAATTCGCATCCGAAATTTTTGCACGTTAAAAAATAAATACGACCTCACGTTATGTCAATCACGCTTGCACACTGCCTCCAAAACTTTCATCCGTCATAAAAAAAAAATCTGCGTTTTCGCATCTGTATCAAGCAGTTTGAATGGTGTTTGAATGATGTTTTGACAATTCAGAGCCACCGAATCACGAATACGAAAACGAAAATTTCGGACTCAGTGTGCAGTGGCTTTTATTGTTCATGTTCTCCTGTAACAGATTGTCATTCTCGTTGTTTAGAGACTTTCTTCCAGTGAAAAATGGTTTAATGAAAATGTGTTACTTAATTATTATGTAGTAATATTTTATAAAAGCAATAAGGCACTGGAGGTCTTGCTGTATTTCGAATAATGTAAACACTTTTTAGTCATGACTAGATTTATAATATATCACAGTCGCTCATACTGTATTGCTTGGATTGGATTGGATTTGAGGATTATTAAAGAGTTGCATCTAGATCCTTGCCTCTATTCTCTTGTGCTGTAATGTTAGATAGATTTTAAAATAGTAAGTTTAACATGAGTATCATTAGATGAAGCCGTTAAAACAGGTCGCTTGATATAAACGCTTAACATAAATAATAAAAACACAAAACGTCTCTCAGGCTGTGGTCAGGTATATTACGGACATGTTCATGCTATAGCTTTGACTGGTCACACATCATGGATACCCTGGTTAAGATGCTGTATTGATTGTTAATTTGTTATTTTTTTTTGGAAGTTGAAGTCAAAATTGTTCAATCAAATCCAAATTATTTTTGCCTTTAGAGTAAGAGAGTGCTGGCAATCTGTAAACGATCCTTAACTTCAGAGACTGAATCTTCCCCTGATGTGAGTGCCAACATTATTAAAAACATATCTGCCAACAGTCTGTTTCTTCAATCTGATTGAAGCGCGGTGTATGTTCTCCTCGGTGTGTCTTCAAAGCAGCCAAAGCTGATGAGATAACTCGCTTTATTGGAGAGGTTGTGGGGTGGTGTGTGTGTGTGTGTGTGTGAAAGGCACGGGTTGCTTATAAGCAGAATCTGTGGCCGCTGAACTCAGATTTCTGCTAAATTGGCACAGCTGTCATTCACAGTTCCCCTGTGTAAAAAACAGCTTGAAAGAATATGACTTGTGTTTGTTGGCTGGTGTGTTCTGCTGGTTTTACAGCAGTTTATAGGCTCATGTCAGCTGCTCAGACTCGGTTTTTCTGTTCATTTTTACAAAGCAAAGGCAGCAAAAAGTGGAAAGTATGGTAACGGCATGCACAAATGTATCTGCGTTATTGATAAAAAAAGATATCTTTATATTTTCTGTGATTTTGTTGATAGCAATAAATCTTAACTGGTCATAGACAGCTGACTCATATTTTGTGCAGTAGTTCATATCAGTGACAGAAATTGTCCTTTTCATAATTTTTTTTGCCAATTGATTTCTAGAGGCATTTATACCTTTGATTGGACATTTTTGTTCTAAATGTATTACAGTAGTGTCATTTTTTTGTCAAATTCTTACAGTTAACAATTAAATGCATGTGTTAAATGCAAAGTGTTTCGCCACTCATTATCACCTATTCGGGTCTTTAGTGACCCGGATCTATATCTAAAACAGATGGATCTCTAGTATAAAACTCTCTTAGATGTTTTACTAACATTATAAAAGAATAAAATAAAGCATGTTTTGTTAATTTTTGGAGCTGGGAAGGGTTCAATTTGAGCAGATGCTTTTTCCCATCATCTCATCATCATCATCATCATCAACAACAACATCTTCAAAATCAATATTTAGATCAGCTTCTGCTCATATTCACAATCTCAACCATATTCTCAAAACTATCCTTCTCAACATCTTCAAAATCAGTATTTAGATCAGCTTCTGCTCATATTCATAATCTCAACCATATTCTCAAATCTACCCTTCTATAACTATAATGAATAGAGAGGAATACTAAGAAGGGTGATGTCTAAGTTTAAAAAATGAATGAGGGGAGGGTAGTGAATGATGTGCTAGGTCGATAAAGATCTGAGGTATGCGTTTAAGTACCGGTAAATAAATTCAATTGTTACCAATCAAATTAAATCATATAAACAAAATCCATTTTTTTGTGGCACAGAAGCAACATTTAGATGTATTTACACTGCTATTGCATAAATAACAAGATTAAAGCTAAAATATTCTGAATATTTTTAAACTAAAAGCATCAGTCGTGGTGGCATTTCACTGTCTAATTCATTAATTCAACAGATTAACTCAACGGCTGATTCGTTCAGGAGTAAAGCAAGTGATTGTCTTTATAAATGGATCATTGAATCATTCAAAAACACTGAATCACTCAGTGATGAAACACCACTGTGTGTTGCTCTGAGATGCACAACAGTTTTGTCGCAGCTTTTTATTTTGAGCTAAAACAGATCATTTTGACAAAACACAATATAAATTTCTTGTTTACTGAACTGTTGTTCTGTCAGGACCACTATTGTCTAATACGATTTACCATTAGCACACAGTTTGGATTGGCGGTATGGTTCTGTTCTGGGCAAGCCTAGCATGGATAAGAGCAGCGATAACTCCCCTTAGGGTGAACAGAACAGAACCAACATGTGAATGTATTGCAGATATCATTAATTCAAGATTTTAATGTATAACATAATTCGAGAATTTAGTCTGATTCAAGGGGGAATCATAATGCTAGATCCTGACTGAGAGAGGTGGAGCTGGGGAGGGAGGAGGGTAATCGCTCCTGAGAAACGCGATCGCTGCTGATAACACTGAAGAGCTTATATATGTATACAGTGATAGTGTCGTATTCCTATAGATAGACGTGGATCAGCTGAGAGTCACTGATGAGAGCTCGACTAGCGTGATCTGCCAGAACTAGCTTGATTATACACTCACATAAATATATCATATAGAAATATAAGACAAAACCTCACAGATGGGCATTTATGCCCCCATATCTTGACATTTTTAAGTCATTCTAACTGTAATCTTCTTCATGCAGTGAAAGTTTGCAACTCTAAAAGCGTGTTTTTGTTTGTTTGCAAAATGTGTGGCATGTTAAAACAACCATTACGGTAGTATTGTAGAGGATACATATATCACACACCCTTAAAGGATTAGTTCACTTTAAAAAAAACTTTTGCTGATAATTTACTCACCCCCATGTCATCCTGTCCATGTCTTTCTTTCTTCAGTCGAAAAGAAATTAAGTTTTTTGATGAAAACATTCCAGGATTTTTCTCCATATAATGGACTTCAATGGGACCCAAACGGTTCAAGGTCCAAATGACAGTTTCAGTGCAGAACGTGCATCACAGAACAGAGCAAGGCGAGCATTTGTGCTTATAAAACTTAAACTTTTTTATTTATTTTTGAAATGAGCGATGGTTTGGCTAGATAAGACCCTTATTCATCGTCTGGAGTCGTTTAAAGTCCTTTGAAGCTGCACTGAAACTGTCATTTGGACCTTGAACCGTTTGGGTCCCATTGAAGTCCATTATATGGAGAAAAATCCTGGAATGTTTTCATCAAAAACCTTAATTTCTTTTCGACTGAGAAAGAAAGACATGGACATCTTGGATGACATGGGGGTGAGTAAATTATCAGCAAAAGTTTTTTTTAAAGTGATATCCTTTAATGTACACCGGAATCATGATCACAGGTTTGCAGCATCACTCAATCAGACACTAATAATGGCCCTCGGCTCAGAGTCCTGCAACGGGTCGGGTACCCGCGGATACCCGCGGGTACCCGCATAAAAGTGTCTAAAACGGGTGGATTGTAATCATTCCTAAAATTCACGGGCGGGGATGCGGGCGGATAATGAACTCCTTGCGGGCGGGTAGCAGCGGATGAAAAATATATGCAATATTTGTGTCTAAATTGCCATTACACATACGCAACAACGTTATGACCTTTGGACCCATCACGTCACCACCACTGCGTCAGTGCGACTTTCGTTTATGCTTGCGTTGCATGAGTAGCCATAGGGAGTAGCTATTGATGATTTAAAAGTAAAGTTGGCGAGTGGAGTACGGTATATAAAAGTGTTAAGAACGAGCATACAAAAACATTTCCCAACCTGATTGCACGGAATGTTCTCTCCATCCCAGCATCGAGCGCTGCGAGTGAGAGAGAGACTTTTCCAGCTGGATTTGTAATTCAAGAACGGAGAACGCAACTTAAACCATGTGGACGATATCCTTTTCCTGCACAGTATAACTTAAGGCAAAGTAAATGCATAGGATACTGTTTGTGAGCGACAGGCTCAGATAGGTTGTATTTTTTTCTTGTTCTTTTTTTCTTTTCATTAATAGCCAGATGTTTGCGTTATCAGGTTTCAGCCTATTTAGGTGCCGATGTAGGCTACTTGAATGGCGCAAAACAAAGCACACTTTAGCCTGTTTCATGAGGCTATTGTGATGTTGAGAGAGGTGCGAGATAAAAAAAATAAAGGACTTTAATTGGAATGATTTTAGCGTGTGTGATTTATCACGGGTCGGGTAACGGGCCAAATATTAACGGGTCTGGGCGGGTGCGGATTTAATTTTGATATTATCACGGGTGACGGGTCGGATCTGGTGCTGAACTTTGCGGGTACGGGCGGGCGCGGGTCTCCAAAAATGGACCCGTGCAGGACTCTGCCTCGGCTCATAAGGAAGCTTGAATATTCTCTGAAAAGTGTCCAGCTGGAGTTGCTGTTACAGCTTTGACTTTCCTCGTCTCTCAGGTCATGTTTCAGAGGTGTTTGATGAGGTAGTCGTGTGTCATGTCCCGTGTCTTTGGCTCTCCAACTGAGCTATGGACACCAGCCATGGAAAAGATGGCAAGCATGGACGTGTAGAGCAGCGCAGACCAGGAATAAAAGGTCATATGCATCGTTGGCCACTTCTGTGCACACACACACACACACACACACACACACAAACTCACTGACCCGTCCTTCAATCCTCGGTTCATCCCAGGAGGAAAAAGACAGAGGCAAAAGATGAGCTTTTATTTTCATCCGTGACTGATTCACTCGACAGCGGTAAAGCTGATTATATCACACATGGCATGAACAGAGACAGAACACACAGGCGGAGGGAATGATGGGGAAACGAGGATAAACATGAACAGAGCATAGAGATGAAAGAGAGGTGATGCTGGCCTCTAATCCACTCCAAGATACAGAGTTCAGAAGTGCACGTGATGATGGACTGTCCAATGACATTTTTAACTTCATTGGCTTGGATGCATTAAAGGTACAATATGTAGGATTTTTGCAGTAAAATATCCTAAAACCACTAGGCCAATGTTATATATTTTGTTTAGTTGATTACTTACAATATCCCAAATGTTTCCAACTATTTGTAAATCGTGAGAAAATTGTGATTTTAACCAAGGAAACGGGGCGTGTGAGCAGGGGTGAGGAGTCACCAGTCAATGCGTCATATCCGCGTTACCCTCGGTTTCCACCATTGTTTCCGCTCGTACTGCTATGGTAACTATGGCGACAGATGTTGACAACTGGGTTATGCCGGTTATGCCTAGCAGGACGCTCACGCTGTTGTTGTTTTGTTCAAACATTATGGACCATGGCAAGCAGACTTTGAGACAAAAAGAGACTAAACCGAAGATCAACATGTTTCGAGATGCCGAGAGCTCCACGTCCACGACTAACTTCCACTCGACAGAGACGCGAGTGTTGCATGTACTTTATTAGACAGGTGAGCAAATGTACATAAAACTAATCAATGTTATTTAGTTCAACATGATGAAATGTTAGAATATGATCTGTATGTTATTCTAATGTTGATATAGCTTACTTAGTCTCATACAACCAACAAACAACCCAACTAACAACATTCAACTCACTCAAAAGCGTTTAGTGTGATAGTGTAACTGTTAGAGCGAGTGAAACAGCGCTGGGTTACCTCAAGTTTCATTCGTCTAATAAACTGTCCTGTGTCAGTATTAATTCAGCACTTGCGTGTAGTTGGGTAGAATGAAATGTCCTTATTCCTTTATATCCGCGGGACTGGCGTTGCGTGTGGCGCTGGTGTACGTCTAGCAATCGCTCCTGCTTAACACCACAGTCATGTTAAAAACATCAGTGTATTCACTCATCCATAAAAGATCCATCAGCTTGATGACAAGATCCATAATTCAGCTTAATATACGTCATCAATATACGCCTTTATTATTGTAAGAGGTTAGCGACCCCTGGTGGCGAAAAATCCTGCATATTGTACCTTTAAGACAAGCGATTGGCAACGGCTTTATTTTGAATGTGGTTTAAAGGCTCCTTTTAAAAAAGATTGATTAATTTCTTATTTCACTTCATGTAGAGTCAATTGAAGAGCGCCGTTTTACTTAATGTGTTGACGTAGTTCAGATTGACCTGAAGTTGAGGAAGGACATTTTAAAGACCTTGTCCCCTTTTAAAATAAAAAGCAAATGGTGATTAGTTTTACCATAACTATGCTGCCTTCTAAGATGCTTTGTTAACTATGAATGCTACGTGGGCTAATATAACCAATAACCCATTGCACTACAGCTTTTTCAGCTCTTTTTCAACACTTTCATTTATACAAAGATGCAAAGAATGTGAGGCCGAAGCTGCCACAGCAATTGTTTTTAAAGTCAACTTACAAAGCATTAATACACATTCCTGTTCTTATTTTGAATAATTCATGCATTTTATAAAAAAATAAATAAATAAAAGAAAGGTAATGCAATAGATGCTAACACCGGTGAAGACAACCTTAACAAAGTAGTGTCCCAATACCAGTGTACTGATTTACCATCTGCTCAAATGTCCTTTCCCATTACCAGTAAATTAAATATGTTTAGTGCATTCAAGAAGTATTGGATGCAGCCATTGAGAGTTAATACTGTGCCATAATTCTGTCGCAGCAGCTTGAGACAAGCCAGGAACAGAGAATAAAATAGCCAAATTGCTATTTAAGATGCCAAGGCAGTAATTAGAGAGCTTTAGTGACTCATTCTCTGCCAATCACGGGGTTCTCGGGGTCCGTCCACTGTTTGTTTTCATCACACACTCCTCCATTGGCCAGGAGGCCGACACACAGACTGCATCTGCTTTGCTTTGCTTGCTCTCTGGCCTTTTCAATTAGTGCTTAGACGGGTTGACAAAAGCTGTCTGGAGGAAATAACACACTACATGAGGTGGATCTGAACTGAGAAACTCAATCCATGCTCTTCAGAAACGGCAATACCTGCACTGTTAATTATCACACACAGCATTCATTCTAGCGTTTGACATAGTACTTTAAATGTGCTAACCAATTTGAAAATGAACCATCTGCAAGTGACCAAGTTGCATTGCAAGTGGACTTAAAATGGGAATTAATCAAACCAAAAGGAGCCATGCACACCTCCTGAAGTTGGTCCTCTCAGGCGGTTCTGTGAGATAATTTGAAAATTTGTGGTTAAAAAGTATATAAATGTTTGTTTTTATAAAATGGCGGATGGTTTATCTAGATCAGACTCTTATTCCTCAGCTGGGATTGTGTCGAGACTTTGAAGCTGCACTGAAACTCACATTTGGATCTTCAAGTCATTATATGGACCCCATTGAAGTCACTATATGGAGAAAAATACTGGAATGTTTTCCTCAAAAATCTTAATTTATTAATTATAAATGATCAGGAAATTGTTATTCTGAAATGAACTAATTATTTAATCCTAGTTTTGCATAGACAGGCTTTTGACTGTTGACATGAAGTCTTTTACTCTTTTCAGGTCATCCTGACCAGGAGTTAGACAGAAAGAGTCTGTCTGCATTGTTTTTATTTTCAAAATGAAATAATAACCCAGTCAACAAGCTGTTTTCAAACCGCAGCAAACCCAGCAGTGATCATGGTCACACTTTATATCAAGGTGACAGTGTAATTACACAAATAAGTACTGAATAATATCAATTAACAGCTCACTGATTCTTGAGAGTCGGGACAAAACATGTCCCACATAGAAAAGTCTAATTTATAGCAAAAATTAAGAAATTCATCATGTATGACATAGTTACAAAGTTAAATCTAAAGGAATTGTATATACCTATCTGATTTTTAGAATAAACTTTTTTATCTTTTTGGGGAAAAGTTGTTTAAATGTATGGTCTGTGGTTAGATGGTCCATGTTATTGCACTTGTCCTCAGCAAGACGTTACAATATTAACCATCCCAAAAAAACTTTAAAAAAGCTCTACAATTGTGAAAATATATATATATCAAATAAACAATAAGGGGTATAAATATAAAAAACAATGCATGAAGTGAACATCAAACAATATTTTCCATAAATATCTGCCTATTAAAGTTGTGTCCTCAGTTTCTGTCAACTCCGTCAGATTTTTTCATAAAGCTCTTTAAATCAGGAAATAGCATGGTCAGCTATATACTTGAGGACCCCTTTTCATCTCCCTGTCTGTGGTGAATGCAGCACTACCACACATGCTCTGGTACAGTTTCTATCTTTTTATATTTTAAACAAACAATGGCAATATTCCTATGGTCACAGCTGCACCATGTCAATACCATCTTTCTGTTAAGATACTTTTTTATAAACCATAGCGGATAGAATTTAAGCATTTTAGTGAGGTTATTGGGACAGCTAGCAACTGAGGAAAAACTACCTAGCTGCAGTGTATAAAACATGTTTAGGTGGGAAAATACATGCCCTTACAGGTCAACTCCATCAGACGTCAACTCCGTCAGGTTCTATGTCTGACGGAGTTGACCTGTAAGCTGACGGAGTTGACAAATCCACCAATAACCTCTTAATGTGTGAATGTAATATTATTTGTGAATATAGTAAAGGGTTAAACTGTTATTTCAGGGGTTTATTTACACATAAATGCACATACATGGCATGCATTACATTATTTAACCATACGCATCTGACTTGTAGAGAATGGGGAGGCATTGTACTGCTTATTATTGTGTAACGTGTAACTTTGCCAGCACTTTAATATATTATTTATATATGTAGAGACAGAGATAGAGAAATGAGAAGCCAGTGTAGGGCTGGGTGATATGGCCAAAAAAAAGTATCAGGATAAAAAGTCTGATTCTATAGTCTTATTCAAGTACATTTTTCTTTATTTCAATTTGTATTGTGGGATAGCATGGCTGGACAGAAATTGTCAGTTGAGGAGCAAAGGAGAAGAAATAGAGAGTACCAACGAAAGATAGGAGAAAAATTAAACAGTGACCAAGAGAGCAAGCATGCTATGCAAGAGAAGGAAAGACAAAGGTGGAAGAAGAGAGTTAAAGACAAAAGAGTAATACAAATAGAGCGTGTGCATGTCCAACACCTGCTGCTCAAGGCATAAGTGCAGGTTAGACAAAAATTAAATCTTAACCCTCTGATTATCTTCAATTAGGGTATACACTTGTTTATCTTTGGGGTCTCCAGGGACCCCAGACAATAACATTGCATTTTGTAACAGTATAATATATATTTTTTTACAAATGTAATTTTACTCTGTTTATTAATGTTTTTACTCAACATTTGTGCAGTTTTGGAGGATTTTTGATATCTTTTAAATTTCTAAAAATAAATATTTAAATAAATAGTTTTTTTTTACAAAAAACAGCATTTTATGTAAAATTCACTTTATAAAAAAACCCAGATTTTATTTATGGGGATAAATGGATAATTGTACATGATTTAATGTAAGATTTTTTGCCCTTTTTTTGGAAAATGCAGTTTTAAAATAAAAAAAATTCACTTTTAACCACTAGATGGCCATAGAGCTCCATTATATGCTCCATTATATGCTATTTGCTGTTTGATTAACCAAAATACATCTTCTCACAAGTTGGATTCAGTTGGATTGAGTTGGATTCATATATAAATTATTTTAAAATCAAAATTATAAAAAAGATTATATACTTTTTGTCAAAGTTTAGCATATTTTGTATTGAAAAACGTTTATCAATAATGTTACTTTATGATTAGAATCAAACCTGAACAAGATGTTACAAAGAGATATGTTGGAGTCTTTAGATTTTAGATTAAATCAGATTAGATTTAAAGATTGTGTGTGTGTGTGTTTGTGTGTGCATTTTAGTTGTGTCAGTGTCACCAATTTATATTTGTGGTGGTTCTGAACTTTATTTCACAAATCATAAGACTTTTTTATAGCCGTACAAATGTATTCCTGTGTGAGAGTGTGTGTGTGTGTGTGTTTGTATGTGTGTGTGTGTGTGTATTTTTGTTGTGTCAGTGTCACCAATTTATATTTGTGGTGGTTCTGCATTTTATTTGACAAATTATAAGACTTTTTTTTTATAGCCTTACACATATGTATTCCTGTGTGTATGTGTATGTGTGGTTGTGTATATGTGTGTGTGTGTGTGTGTGGCGAGCATGATAACTTTGCATAGTGGATTTTTTTACATCGTTAGAAGTGTGCCATTTAATTTCTGTCCATGTGATCTGCGTTGTTTCTGATTTTGATGATGAATATTATATGTTTACTATGCGGGGTCTCCAGGGACCCCGAAGACAACAAGTGTGACTATTTTTTTCACGCCAACATAATAACAGATATCGTTCCAATTTAATTTTTTTTTTGTAGATCTAGAAAGAGTTGAGAGCTGTAGAAAGTTTCATACCATTTGAACAAAGAGAACATTTTTTTTAATTTGACCAAAAGTCATTTGCGGGTTAAAAAGACCCCAAAGATAACCAGAGGGTTTTAAGTAAGCTAATTGAACCTGATTCTAAGCTACAGATAATGTGTTGCAGTATTGTTGTCAAGGAATGTCAATTTAAGATCACACCCACTATAAAGTAGGTATAAAGTTTCCCTTATTGTTTTTTTTTTTTTTATAGTTGGAAACGGTGTTATTTATAATAGTTGGAAACGGTGCATGTGCAATATGTTTATTATAGTTTGCTTTACAGTAAGTTCAATACTCTAATAACAAGGAGAAGTTTTAGTAGTAGTTTAAAGAGCATATCTGTTTAATAATCACAATGCACACATATTTTTTGTCAACACCGTCAGATCTTCATCAACACCGTCAGAACTTCAACAGCGTTGGATGTATGTTTTTTTTAATTTTTTGGGGAAAAACATTTTCTTCCTTCAGTTTATGTTGTTTTTGTAATAAAGGGCCATCTGATGTACATCATCTTATGTTTTATTTATTTAAGGAATTTTTTTTACAATATTTAAATTAAAATCAAAGTTTGAAAATGCAAATATTTAGAAATCTGGGTTTTCAGAATAGTGTGAAATCACAACTTAAGTTTATATCTTGTATTTTTTTTACATATCAGAGTAACTAAACACTATTTAAATATACTTCAGAATTTTAGATTCTTGTTGGATTGGAAGAATTAAAATTGTATACTTTTTAGTGTGACTGACGGAGTTGACACAAATCCAGTTCTGAAGGGAAACATGTTTATTTGTTAAAAATGTGTTTTTATTTGGAACCTGTTCCTTTACATGGTTAAATAACTAAGGCCTTTCTCTGCAGAAACATACAACTCTAATTGATATAGTGTGTATTTTTTTTTAAAAGTTTTTAAAACGTGTTTTGTCCCGACTCTCAAGAATCAGTGAGCTTTAACGTATATAGTTAGGGTTAGGGTTTGTTTTAGATTGTTGCTTGTGATTATGCAAAAATTCTGCCATGGTAAATCTTGAAATCATAAAATACCAGAAATAATAGACATGGCAACTACTTAATAATAGTGTAAAACTACTAAATAATAGCGCAGCCGTCTGTACAATAATGTCTGCACATGTCTGTTCATGGGTAATAATTCTTGAACTGTGAAAACAAAGAAGAATACTGTTGGACTATATCCCGTTTAACCCAAGGCAAATTAATACCTCAAAGTAAACTGTAATATATTTCAGATATTCGATGCCTTTGAACATGAATGCCAGGAACTTTGTAGTTCTTCCTGAGAAATGCTCATTAGCAACCTAGGAACTTGTGAACATTACATTGTTTCCCAATAGACTGATATAAACAATCAATCAGACTGGAGCCTCGTTTAAAAAAAAAAGGGTTTTTTTTTTTCAATTTGTTTGAGGGCAACAAACATCAATCTGTCTGTTTTTTTACCATGGCTGATTTGTGATGCATGAGCTTTCAAGAGTCAAAGGAAACCCTGAACCATAGCGTTTTTCATTTTCACATGTATTTGCTACTAGTTTTTCTACTAACTAGTGGAATGATCTAGTTCCTGTTATAGAAGTGATATAGATACTCTTCCTAACAGTCATATTTGACTCAGCGTTTCCGTGCAGTTAAACCAGAGGCTGACAGCTCTTTATTAATGTCAGATTAATGGTTCAGTTATGGGAAAAGTCGAGACCCCTCAACTTCAGTCAAATTCTCATTAATTTCAGACCACTCAGAGACAAATTAATTGCTTGCCCTATTTTGCATGGCCCAGTGAAATAACCCCGCAGACTTCTGATTAACTTTCTGCTTCTGGACAGAAACAGCAGCAAAGCGTTTGACCTGCTGTTGCGGTCGGTCAGCATCTGTTAGGTAACTGCTTTTGCTTTTTTGGTGACCAGTTGACGGTCACCTTGGGATTCTTCTCTCAATTTCAATGATGCATATGGAAATTTTTGATTATTAGTGCTGTTTGCTAAGTATTTGCTTACTATTTCTCATACTAACGATTTTAACCTACCAGGTGATACAATTGGTGAAAAAAGCAACCGCCTACCATCGAGTTCACCATCAAGTTCTTGTGCGAACAGACAATACGTCGGTGGTCTAATATATAAATAGATCGCGCCCTCTATGCAAACTGGCGCATCAGGTTCGTCTGTGGTCCCAAGGCAAACTACTCTCAATTCGCCTTTGGCTAAGCCACACCCTCGAATGTAGATTGACCAATCACAGCGTAGCCAAGAACGAGCTTCCACAGAGAGGTCCGACAGTTTTTCACAGCGCTCCATTGACTTTAACACAGACGTCTCATATTTTTGGTCTCGGCAGGCTATTAACGTCGTAGTTTTATCAAAAATATGGTTAAACGTTGTGTAACACAGATACGCGTTTCCCAGATGTTTTAGGTTTTGATTTCGGTTCTCTAGCATTCCGGTTGTTGATACGCTAGCACACGCTGCTAATAAATACAACGTTATACTTGCGTAGTCCGTTTGCTTTGTAATAACGATTATAGAAGTGAATAGAGACCTACCCAGCTTTGCATGAACAGTGTTGCTCCTTGATATTGTTAGTCTCGATTAGTAGGATATGTAGTGGTTCATTTTTTGACTGTGACCGGGCAGACATCTTGCCGAGGCCGGGGCTGAGGCCCGGGGAATGGAGACTACACCCCGAGACGGTGGAGTTGATATTGAGAAAGTTTGGTCAGATCGAAAGCAGTTTGTCGCTATGAGTGGTTGCAGGTCTGATATTGGTGTAGTGCAATCTGGTGTTCCTCAAGGTTCAGTCTTGGGCCCTATACTTTTTAGCATCTACATTTATCCCCTTGGTCAACTTTTAAGATCCCTTGGTCTCAGTTTTAACCTGAGTTGTTTTGTAAAAGCATGAAAACTTGTCCACACAACTTTATTTCTTGGTGGACTGATAAGCCACCTTGACTCTTGTTAGTTGTGTAAAGTTAGATTGGATTTGGCAGTTTCACTGTGCTGCAGTGATGACATATATTTGTAGGCCAACCTCTAAGTCCCTCGACAAAATACCAAATGGATTTTTCTATTGGCTTTCGGATTATTGCCGAAAATAAGCTATGTGACCAAAATATGTTTCTTACACATGTTGTGCATTATAATTAGGGCTGTCAAATGATTAATCACGATTAATCACATCCAAAATAAAAGTCTTTGTTTACACAATATACTGTATGTGAGTGCACTGTCTATAATTATTGTATATATATAAATACACACACATGCATATATATTTAAGAAAAAAATATCATTTATATAGGATGCACCGAATTTTCGCCCACCGAAAATTTTCGGCCGAAAATGGCCCAAAAGTGCATTTTCGGTTTTTCGGCCGAAAGACTTTTATTACCGAAACAGAAGGGCCGAAATGTTGTGATGACGTCGGGTTTAATTTATCACCTGAAATCCAAACATTCCGATCGCTACGCTGAATATGAGAGGAACACGGCCCAGAGAGAGAGAGAGAGCGCGCGCGAGAGAG
>CM070821.1:49393800-49408800 GCA_036326025.1 Chrosomus eos | reverse complement strand
TAACAACTTCTGTATGCAATGACAGAATAATAAGTGTAATACTGTGTAATTGCTGTAAGTCAGTTGTAGTTCTTGTGTTTATCTATTTTTCTGTCTTGTGTTCCTCTTTCCTTCAGTGATTCTGCTTGTTAACAGCAGGTGTTCATCACTAATTCTCAACAATCACTTACATATTCACTGAATTATCTCACTGCAACACTGTCAATGTTACTTTTTACTCTTTGTAGTGTGGAATTTCCTGTGGGGTTGAAAGGGTTAACAGTGTAAGATAAAAAGACACACCCACGAGATGTCTTTTAACAGTAATAAACTGTAAGTTATTAAACAGGTTTATACTGGCAACACTGTTGCCAGTATTTTACTGTAAAATGTAGTTTTTTTGGTCACCATTGTGCTGAAGAGTAGAGCCTGTGCTTTAGTCCAGGAGAAGATGTGCAAACATTGATGATATGCTGCATGTTGCTTTATTTAACAGAGAGTGACTGTATAGTTGCTGGTCCAGTGGAAATCTCTTTAATTAAAAAAGATTTTTGTGGTTTCAAATGAAAGTTCACAGTAATACTTTGCTCACAGTTTTAATGTATTATAAATGTTAGTTAATACATTTAAATTATAGTTGGTCATTTTAAAGCAGTCAGTTTCTGCATGTGAAATTAGTTAACTTGAGTTTTAGTGCATTTTTACAGTAACATACTGTAGATTACAGTAAATAACTGTACAATTAACAGTAAATTGCTGGCAACAGTGTTGCCAGTATTTTACTGTAAAAAAACCCGGTAAGGGCTAACAGTGTATATATATATATATATATATATATATATATATATATATATATATATATATATATATATATATATATATATATATATATATATACATACATATATATATTTATATTATATATATATATATATATTATATATATATATATATATATATATATATATATATATATATATATATATATATATATATATATATATTACTATATGCCTATATGCTATAAACAAACTACATATGGTCGCATGACTTCAACATTAGCATCATTAAGCTTTTGACAACTCTCTCAGTCTTTATTTAAAAACATTTTCCCTGAAAGTTTGAGGTATAATAGTTTGCAAGGGCTATTAGGTTGAATTATTTCCAGCTAAAAATGACCTCTGCACTGGACTAAATATATGTATAATATATGACTGCCGAGTCGCTTTCACCCCAAAATGGCGGAAGCGTAGCCTGCTGCTGCTGGCGCTGGTGTTGCAATGGACCGTTCTATTGGCTTTCACTTCTTGTAAATATACGTTCTTTGGTAGCGCACAGTTTGCACCAGACGCTTCATGAACGATATTGTTAGTACAGTTTTTAAACGATTCCTCTCTTTTCCATGTTTCCGCAGGATCCCAGAAGCAAGCACAAGTTTAAGATCCACACCTACGGCAGTCCCACGTTCTGTGACCACTGCGGATCGCTGCTGTACGGCCTCCTCCACCAGGGCATGAAATGCGACAGTGAGTATCGACCTCCCATCATGCCCTCACGCAAGACCATCTTCTCTTAACCACAAATCTAGATGAAGCCTGTAATAGACAAATAGAAAAAGAGCTGGCCTCAGACCCGTGTGAAAGGGCAGCTCCTGCCCCAGGCCTACACAATTCATCTGTGTCTGCTGTTCTAGTCCATAATCAGGTCAAATGTGGTTCGATCTGGTGATTTGGAGACATCTCCTTCATTTCAACCAGAACATCCCTGTTCCTCTCAAGCGCTCTGGATCTAACTGGAATGCGTTCACAGATTTTCAACAAGAACATATTTAAGGGAGATTTATGTGGGGATAGCAGCATATATAGGATGTGCTCATACACACCTCTCTGAGAGAGCGATTTTCTGTTTCCACATATCAACAATAGCCCCAGCATGAGTCACACACACTTTTCTCTGCCATAACACTCCAACAAAACAAGGTTTGCTGTCTGTGCCCATGAACTTCACAGGGTTCACCTTCAAAATATTCATGTCTTATGTTAGTGTTTCAGCAGTTGATATTATTAAAAAGGGAAAACAAAGTTAATAACAACATGATAGTAAAGGCCAATTCCCATCGCACGCACAAACGTCTACTAACACGTTTTGTCAGATCAGTGTGTTACCGGCATTAGCGTCTATTAGTGTGTTTTCACCTGACTGACCATGTTATATCAGCATTTGTCACTAGCTATGTTTCCATCCACACGTTTTTATTCCGCATTAAGTGATAGGGATAAGGAATAAGGAAAAATGTCTTATGGAAACAGTAAAATTCGATTGAATTTCATGAATATGGACTCAAATGAAATGCGTCATGGGATTTTATATTGATGGATATACGGCTTATGCGATAAACGCTGATGGAAACGTTATTACGGCGCGATCCATTTTGTCTAGCAAAACTTTGTTTCGCAAATGTTCGCTTGAATGTTGTGCAATTCAGTGTGAAAATGAATGGAAACACCTTAAACTGTCTCAAATCATTACGATAAACCAATTTGATTGCAAAACAGCATGTGACGACGTCATTACACACAAAAATACCATTGAAAAAACAACTAGCCTAACTAATATACATGTCAAGCATTATTAAAGACAAGTAAAACACTCAGTCATTAAAAATGAACAAATAAAAAAATTACCAATCGCAACAAAAGACACAGTTGAACAAAGAAACGATTAAAATAAACAGTGTTTTAAGATTTTTAGATATTCAGGTGCAGAAACTGTAATCAAATGTAAAATAACACTGCAAATTATAAATGAAATATACATTACAAATATAGTTACAAAAGTTATTCAGTCAAGAATGAGTGATTTTCCTCTCCATCTTCTGTTGTTTGATTAGTGTTACTATGGAGACGGCAGCAGGAATATTAGGCTACTGTCACTTTAAGTGAATCCTGCATGAATCCAATATACTGATACACACGCATGCAGTCGTCTCACGCTTCAATGGTTTCATTGAATTTCTTTTAAACACAAAGGAATCGATAAGAGAAATCAAATTTTTATTTTTATAACAAGTATCCGATTCCTGACCTCAAGTATTCGATTCCAGAACTGGAATCGTTTTTTGATTCCCACCCAACCCTATGTGTTGGTATTTGTTGGCGTTAGTCTGTGTGGTGTGAATTGGCCTTAATTTAACAGCTCTGAATCAGGTTTTGAGTTGTGTAGCTTTTATACTACAAATGGAAAGTGACTGTGAATCATGCAAGGATGCTAGGAATGCTCATATGCCCACGTTCATACACATATTTCCTTGAAAAAGCTTTTTTTGTGTGTGTGTGGTAGCCATTCTTCAATGGCTCTGGTTTGTGGTCCATGTACAGCAGTCTTGCCAAGTCTGTGGTTTTCCTGCAGAATTGGGCAACTTTTACACTGTTGCCACGGGTTGTTTTTTGGTCCATTGGTTGAAGCAATTCTTTTTTTTTACCATTGTTACCACTCGTAACACAATGTTACCCCCCTGTAAAACTTTTTGTGTGTTTTTTGAATAGCAATTGGGCTGGTTTTGTTAGGCAAACCTGGCAACCCTGATGTACAGCTTCTTCAAGTCACCCCTGATGTAGTTTTAGGACACCAGTAGGTCACTTGATGGAGTTTTTCGGTTCCTTGTTACCGTTGCCTTTGGCTTGCTCAGTTGGGGATATTAAAATTAATTAACCAATCATAAATACCATTGATCGGCTCTACCAAACGTGGATGTTTTTTCTAGGGATGCACCGAATATTCGGCCACCGAAAATTTTCGGCCGAAAAAATATTATAAAAAATACTTTTATCACCGAAACAATACGGCCGAAATGTTGTGATGATGTAAACAGAAACCGCGACCTGCACGTGCTTGTCTGAATCAACATGTCTGCACGTATTTCAGTATACCTGAGAAAGACTCGCCACGGACAGTGATTTGCAAAACATGTAATGCCGAAAATCCAAACATTCCGATCGCTACGCTGAATATGAGCGGCACAGAAAAGGAAAACGACTCCGACGCTCGCGTTCATCGACATTGTCAGCGCGGTGTTGGACAGATTTGTGCAGCGGTGTTCCATGATGAGGGAGAGAGAGCACGCGCGGAGAGAGAGAGAGGGACGAGCGAGAGGTAGTGCTGCACGAATGCGCTACGGCGCTGCAATCAAATACGATTTTAAATGGGCTTAGTAAAAATATTGTGTACCAGTATGCTCAGTCTAACCGCACAATGGATCGTAGTAGTCATACAGAGAAAAATTTAAAATGCACTTGACCTAAATGCACTTTGTTTTTATGAGAGAGCATTTCATTTTCACATTATTATTTAATGTACAGAGTGGGGTCAAGTTAAACATTTTAGTTTGAATTTTATTTTATACTGTGCATTGTTGCAATGTGCTAAATAAACAGTTGAATAATTTGTAATTGAATTATTCTTTGAAACTTTAATATTAATTTATGCAATTGCAATGCCTTGATTTGAGTAAAGTTAGTACACAGTCATAGCCACACTGTTAGACCTTACCAGGTTTTTTTACAGTAAAATACTGGCAACACTGTTGCCAGTTATTTACTGTAAAAATGCACTAAAACTCGAATGAACTAATTTCACTTGCAGAAACCGACTGCATTAAACTGTCATTTAAAAGTATTAACTAAAATGTATAATGCATTAATAACGTGAGCAAAGTATTATTGCGAACTTATTTAATTAGAAACCACAAAAATTAACTTTTGTAAATAAAGAGATTTCCACTGGACCAGCAACTACACAGTCACTGCCTTTTAAATAAAGCAACATGCAGCATATCATCAATGTTTGTAGATCTTCTCCTGGACTGAAGCACAGGCTCTACTCTTCAGCACAATGGTGACCCAAAAAACAAGATTTTACAGTAAACTACTGGCAACAGTGTTGCCAGTATAAACCTGTTTTTATAACTTACAGTTTATTGCTGTTTAAATACATTTTGTGGGTGTGTCTTTTTATCTTTCACTGTTAACCCTTTCAACTCCACAGGAAAATCCACACTACAAAGAGTAAAAAGTAACATTGACAGTGTTGCAGTGAGATAATTAAGTGATTATGTAAGTGATTGTTGAGCATTAGTGATGAACACCTGCTGTTAACAAGCAGAATCACTGAAGGAAAGAGGAACACAAGAACAGAAAATAGAGAAACACAAGACCTACAACTGACTTCCAACCATTATACATTATTACCCTTATTATTAACCAGTATGGCTTTATTTCTGTCATACATCGACAGAAGTTGTTATTGAGATGTTTAATTGACAATGTTTGGTTTGAAGTTACCATTATAGAGATCAGTGTTTGCTTTAGTTGGTATGCTGATGCTGTGACGTGAATTTTTCTTTTGATGCTTGAGCTGTGTTTATGCAAATCACACTTATGCACACACACAGTTTATGAATGATTGAATTTGTCAAAATATCAAAATCATATTGCATGTTCATTCACTAAAGAATTCATTCTCACCCATTCTGAGTTTAATCCTCAGTCAAAAGTGTCACATTACCACCACCGTAATACATTGCCATGACTCGTTTTTTAACACATCATAAATAAACCACAAAAAAAAACAGAACTACACAGTCTTGTAGAAACACAGAGATATCAAAATTTAGCACATTGATCTCAACATTTTTTTTTTTTTAAATATTTTTTTTATTCATGCAGCAGTGCATGCTGGGAGTTTTATACTATCCTGGAACCCAGCATGCACTGCTGCATGCAACTTTTGATTGTTACCATGATTGAGATTCATATTATAATTGTTGATGTCTGTGTGTGTCTGACTTAAGCAGTATATATTTTAAATACAATATATGATTATAATATTCTTCAGAAGACATGATTAACTAAAATATTGCTTTCATGTTGTAGATTCACAGATTAATTTTATTCCCGTAAATTAATGAATGTTTCATATTAAATACCCATATATTCAAAGAATATATACAGATCTCAAAATCAGAAGAGCCCAAGATGATTGTGACATCACAAAAGCCAAAAACACCAGATCAACTTCCTCTTGACTTTTTCTTGCTACAACAAATGTGCTTTTTAAACTTACTGTTACAGCAGTCAGAGAGAGATAAATGGTAGAAGTCCAGGGACAAGAGACCATCTAAAGCAAATACTGATCTCCATTATGGTGATAACAAACTTTGTTAAATTTACTTTATTATCTGTTAATTCGCAACAAGAACTTTTGTACATGTATGACATCAATAATTATAAACTGGTTTGTAAACTGGTTTCACACTCAGTGTTGCTGGAAGTCAGTTGTAGTTTTTGTGTTTCTCTTTTTCAGTTCTTGTTTCTCCGTCCTTCAGTGATTCTGCTTATCAGGTGTTCATCAGTGTCTCAATTCACTCTTTTATTTTCAGTCAAGTGGACTATATTAGTGAACTAATGTAGGGAATAGTGAATGAGGGTATAAGGTGTGATTGTGAACACAGTACCTGAGTGTCGACTTTGAGAGCTGTAAATTCACAGTATATTCCTGTAGGCTAGTTTTGTTTTCTACGGTATATTACTGTTTTAATGGAAAATGGTATGATATTGTATTTTATACAGTATATTACTGTAAAAAAACTGGTAAGGTCTAACAGTGCATAAATGCAATGGTACTAATAATTGGCATAATTTCTTTCGGTGTTTCGGTTTTCGGTTTTCGGCCTTGGTTTCCTCTTTTTCGGTTTTCGGTTTCGGCCAAGAATTTTCATTTTGGTGCATCCCTAGTTTTTTCCACTAAGAAACAAACATTGTTATGTTATATTGATTGATACTGTGAAGCTGCTTTGCTACACTCTATATTGTGAAAAGCGCTATATAAATATACTTGACTTGACTTGACTATATTTTCAGATACTTCAGACCACAGAGGGAAAAGCAGCAAACAGAAGTAGAGAGCTATCATCATATCGCACATTGGCTACTGTGGATATAGACACATTTTCACAATTAAATAAATACTCTATCGATAAAATCAAGCCCTGCATACACTGACTGTCCTGTTCCGTTATTTCATGTTGACTTTACTATGTTTAATCCTGAAGTGTTTACCGAAGTTTCTCTTGTTCTCAGCCTGTGACATGAACGTCCACAAGCAGTGTGTGATGAACGTGCCAAGTCTGTGCGGGACCGACCACACCGAGCGCAGAGGACGAATCTTCCTGAAGATCGAGGTCAGCGCTGACAGACTCCACGTCACAGGTCAGCACGGGGATATCCCAGAAAAACAATCATTATTGGGGAGTGAAAACATGACAAGTGTCGTAACTGGACGCCGGACTTTTCGGTGAAATTGACTGGGTCTGGTATTATATGGCCTAAAAGTAAGATGAAATATTGATGCCTGTAATGTATTAATCGTGATTAATATTAATATAATATAAATTATGTATAGATATATATACAGTGAATACATGCAAATATTTCTAAAAAATATGCATATTTATATATACATAATAATTATACACAGTACACACACATACAGGTTCATACTTTTCAGTTGGCCAACATTTCTAAAAATATTTTTTTGGTATTGGTCTTAAGTAGTATTCTGAGATACTGATATGGGGGTTTTCATTAGTTGTCAGTTTTAATCACAATTAAAAGGAATGAACATTTGAAATATATCAGTCTGTGTGTAATGAATGAATATAATATCCAAATTTCACTGAAATTACTGAAATAAATCAACTTTTTGATGATTTATTCTAATTATATGACCAGCACCTGTATATTATTTATAATTATAACTTATATAATATTATAACTTTTTTTTTGTGGATGCGATTAATCGCAATTAATATAATATAATGACGTTAAAACTTAGTTTTATGATCAAAGCTTTGTAGTTTTTATTGTGGTGATCAAAATATATAATATCATTGAATGCAGTACAATGATGATAAACATTTCATATTTAATACTCACATTTTAACATGATTTTTCTAAAAAATTATTTATGGATAATCAAGTAGACTTAAGTTGCTTCAGTCCAGTAAGTGTTCATCTGGAAGTATTATTGACAATATAAAATATGTTTATGTTCATATACTTATGCATACTTTGATTTCTCAGCAAAATCACACTTGAACATTTTTACTATTATACTAAAAGCCTTTTACTTGCTAAAAAAAAAGTATAAAGCATCAGTCAGATGTATATTGTGTTCATGTTTTTCAGCAAAGTTTTAATCATGTTGTTCATTTAGAGGATGATCCAAAAATGATACAATCAGCAAAGGGTTAAGTAGCATCACAAAATGATATTTATTCGAGTAGATCTTTTTTTTTTTTTAATGCTTCTCAATTATTAGTATAATTCACATAATATGTTGCTATTTTTATCTGTTTGCGTGATCCTTGCAAATCCACATTAGTCTTATTACTCAGATTTCATAATGCTTTGATGCTGTTTTTCCACAAAATGCCAGTTTGCATTAAGCTATCATGGCAGGTCATGTGTTGAGGGTTGAGCGGGTTTAGTGTGTGTGTGTGTGTGTGTGTGTGTGTGTGTGTGTGTGTGTGTGTGTGTGTGTGTGTGTGTGTGTGTGTGTGTGTGTGTGTGTGTGTGTTGTGTGTGTGTGTGTGTGTGGCAGCAGGTATGAGGGGGCTTTAGTGCCAGATGCCTGGCCCGATGCCCGGCTGTTGTGATGACGGGGCTTTATGTATGGCAGCCTGTGTCCGCTCAGAAACTCTTGCTCCAGTGAACACATTCCTGTGAGCTGGCACCTCTTCCCCGCTGTGTGAATATCATCTCTGCTTATCTCTGGCCTTACACACACACAGACATGCTACACACTGGTCTGCTGATTATTATATGTGGATAAGTCATCGAGATTCAGGAAATCCTACAGTTATCAAGAGAAGGGTCACTGTTACGCATTTTATTTTCTCCCTGAACTGCCCTTGATGTTAGTCAGGATTTCTTTCACCACAACAAGACGTTTTTTTTTAACCCACTATGTCCCTTAAAGGATTAGTTCACTTTTAAAAAAACGTTTGCTGATAATTTACTCACCCCCATGTCATCCAAGATGTCCATGTCTGTCTTTCTTCAGTCGAAAAGAAATTAATGCGCTGTTCTGTGATGCGCGTTCATGTGACGTCACGTAATACGCAATTACATTGAAAAGGTCACGTTCGCGCATCACAGAACAGAGCAAGGCGAGCATTTGTGCTTATAAAACTTTTTTATTTATTTTTGAAATGAGCGATGGTTTGGCTAGATAAGACCCTTATTCATCGTCTGGTGTCGTTTAAAGCCCTTTGAAGCTGCACTGAAACTGTCATTTGGACCTTGAACCGTTTGGGTCCCATTGAAGTTCATTATATGGAGAAAAATCCTGGAATGTTTTCATCAAAAACCTTCATTTCTTTTCGACTGAAGAAAGAAAGACATGGACATCTTGGATGACATGGGGGTGAGTAAATTATCAGCAAAAGTTTTTTTAAAAGTGAACTAATCCTTTAAATGGATAGTTTCAGCCCAAAATGAAAGTTCTTTCATCTTTTACTCACCTTCGTTTTGTTCCAAACCCTTAAAACTTTTGTTCATCTTTAAACAAAAGTAGAGATGTTTTATCGAAACAATGATTTCTGAAGGGCTTTCAACTAAAAACTTTTCGTTTTTATGCATTTTGGCCATTTTGTTTACGCGACAACGGCGTTTTGGGCGCCTGAAACCGCAAACTTTTAAAAACGGGCTTCAAAGTGCACGTTTTTGAAAACGGTCTCTGTTAAACAACACAGACGTGAATCTCTGAAGACGATGACGTCACGCACATGCATATTACGTGTTCAGGCTACAGTGTGTGTCGTCGCCATCTACTGGCCTGGCAGCAGAATACAGCCGCCCTGGATCGTGTGAACGGGGATCGTTTTGACAATAGTGTCGTCTTTACGCGGAAATCTCTAAGGAAAAGCTTTTGTAAAAATGTAAAATCCGTCTCATTTCCGTGAACCGGTTCTTTCGGACAGCTCGTTTCAATGAACCAGAAAAAAAAAAAAAAACATTAATTGGTTCCTTATGTCTTCACGCAATGATCACTATACACTATTCCCAGTGTCATGTTATATCAAGGAAATATTCAAATAAAGTCATTTGTATCAAAGCATATTCACATAAAAAATTATTTTTGTGAATGCATATTGCTGATTATTGCCATTTTGGTACAAAATTGGTCACATTGGTACAATAGTAAAGATGACATAGTTTAACTGTTTCTGTGAACTATCCCAATTATATAATGTAATGTGTATGGTGTAATCCAAACATGAATATGACTCAGGAATACAACCTATCAATAGACTTTAATCCATTATTAGAAATGCACAGGAGAATACAAACACAAAACATACTAACAACAGCGATTGACCTGAACAGGGAGTATATATATATATATATACACACTGAGAAACGAGACACAGGTGCACATCATAAGTAACCACAGAAACAAACAAGGACATAACCAGTAACCAAGGAAACCGAAAATAAACTAGAACTAACTACAACAGAATATGAAAATAAGAGCAAACAGAACATAGACTAATTCAGTTTAATTGTAGAAAAAAATAGATACACAAATATGCTGGAATTTAACTTCATTTGCACATTGTTATTTAAATGTTTATTATGAAAAAGAATGTCCATTGATTTTGCAAGGGAACGTACCAGGAGTACCAGCCATTACAATGTCTCATAGGTTTAATAGTGTGTCTACATGGTACATCCAACTATTGTTTTGCAAGTAAAAGAAAAATACAGTAACTTACACAGTAGCTCACAGATCTTCAAACGAATCATTAGTTGGATTCTAAAGAAGTCTTATTGCATGTGTATTGTGTCTGGAGAGATCATCTGCTGGAAGCTGTGAGGAATATGACTGGGTTCTTCATAGGGTTTGTGAGATCACTGCTCTGATGTGTATTGATTAAATTTGCCCATGTGCTCATGTACTGCACACAACAAATACACACAGAAAACAACAAACAAACAACCCTCTTTTGCTTCAGATTGTAAGATGCGTTCACTCGAGTCCACTGGATTTCACAGTTCTGTCCTCATGGTTGGTGGAAAAGTGGTTTTATGATCTCGGGTGTGAACAAGTGAACCAATGCATCATCCCTTTTTACATTCGAGTCATTTAGACATTATCATCTCCTTAGTCATGCTTTTTAGTGCTGGATTTTGGTCATCATTTCAACAGGTTTTTGATAGCGACGCGTTTTTGATAGCGAAAACGAACGAGGAAGGTTGTGCACTTTACATAATATATTTATATTTAGTTTACTTATAATAATTGTGTTTTCTGACTTGAAATGTTTTTTTCTATTAAGGTCCACATAATTATGTCTCAACTTAACAATACAAAATCCTAACGCGTTTATGTTAAGTAAAAAAATTGTATAAAAAAAATTCCAACTGCCATTTTTGCCCTAACTTAATTTGAATATATGTAAAATATATGTTAAAATTAAGTGTTTTTTATGTTTGTTTGTTTTTTTTTTTTGAGAAAATGAGAAAAGGGAAAGACTTGATAGTGTGTAATTGTTATTTATTTAACATTATTATTAACATTATTGAATCAATTTAATAATGTGTCACTAAAATAAATGAAAAATTAATGGATGAATGAATATAAAAATACCTGAATCATGTCAGGAAACCTTTAAAAATTCACTTTGAGACTACTTTAATTGGGTCGCTTCAACTTAATTCCATGATGTTGAAGTTACATGAACAAATTATGTTTTAACCTAGTTATGTGGAACCTGTTGACCTAAAAAACTTAATTAAAGCCAACATATCAGTGTATTAGTGAAGTTCACAACGTAATTTTGGGAGGAGTGAACCCATCTAATCTTTCAATTAACTGCCAAAGCATATACGCTCACTGTTGTGGTGTCCCTCCACCTCCCCAACTCCACTTGCATAATTTAGGCATCTGGCATTAGTAGTCCCGCTGGGGGTTTATAAGCTCGAGTTGAAGCTTCTTCCTCGAGCCCCACCACTGCGGAAAGCAAGCCAAATACACTTAACCTGATTAGCTTAAAGATTATATGGGCAAAGGAACCGTGAATTAGATTAAAGCATTAGTTCACTCAGAATTAATAGCACTCTCGCAGTCATCGTATTCATGTCTTCTTTCTTTCTTCAGTCGAATAATTAGTTTTTGGGAAATTCCAACGATCCCAGCGAGGATAGAGTTTATATAGACAACAGGTCATTTTCAGAGAAAATAAAATTTTACACTTTTACACTATGCGCATCTTGGACTATTGGACGTTGTCATGTGAATAGCGGAAGACGACGATGTTTAATAAATCATAATAAGAAACAGATGTCGGATGTTGAAGTTGAGAGATTGTTTCGTGACTTTCAACTGATTACGTATGTGGACATAAGCTAGCAAGGGCTTTGTGGTAAAGGTTTTTTTATTATAAATGGCGATGGTTTGTTAATGAGACTCTTTCTGGCTGGTGTGTCGAACTTTGAAGCGCCTGAACAGTTGGACTCCATTGAAGTCACTATATGGAGAAAAACGTTCTCCTCAAAAACCTGCATTTCTTTTCGACTGAAGAAAGAAAGACATAAACGTTGTGGTGGTGAGTAAATTATAGGACTACTTCTTTAAGAGTTAGAGTGTTTGATATACGATTTATTAGCAGTTTGGTCAACCATAAATCAGGAACTAGCACTAAACCAGTCCAGTAAACCAGATTTTGTCAGCTGGTCATTCTCTCTTGTTTGCGATGTGGAGCACCAGATCCCTGCTGTAAATCAGAGGGATTATTCCCAGGGCATCTGACACAGAGAGGGATTTCCCATGGGATCTGTTAGTGTCTCAAACTCTCGATCAATACAGCAGGACTGACACATGCTGTCATCTGTGGAGGTGTCTTACCAGTGTCATACTGGTGATCAGTTCGCTGTTCTTATAGACACTGGCACTGGCATGGGGACAGGTTTTTTGTATAATATGATATATGATCCGCTGCTGACAGATTGAACAATAATTCAATGTTTGAGTTCTTTTCATATTTTATTACCATTTTCTTAACTATAGCGAATAAACTGGGATAATGTGAGAAATGTTGAATAAATTTAGGTTTGACTGTAATTTGAAAGCATAATGAACATTTTTAAAGGATTAATTTCATACTTAAACTATCGTGAGAAACTCTGTATCACGTATTGAGTGTATTTGTCATAGATGTATGCTTTGCTTCTGGCCTGGTCTATGTTTTCAAAGTTGTCCGTGTGCATTTGAGACCTGGAGGCATTGGTTCTGAACGCTCTCTGTAGGCCTGCACTGCTGGAGTCTGTTTGGGTTTTATTATATAACCTCCCCGAGGCCATGTCTTCAGTTAAACGCGTTGGTGGATCCTATCAGCACTTCCCTCGTGGATCCCATTCGTAACGGAGGGCTCAAGTGTCTTTCTGGATTCCCAAAACTGTTGAACGCTTAAGAGTCGTCACCGCCCAGAGATGTGCGTGTCAGTCCACCATGACTTTGGGATTATTTAAAGCGATGACTGTGGGTGATTTTTGGCTGCCAGTTGGGATTCACTTCATACTGGTTTTATCTGGGACTCATTTTGTTCTCGCTGCCAGGCATTAGATCAAACTGGAGGATAAAGTCACTTTCGTTTCAGTGTTTAACGCTTTTTAGACATGCACAACATAATAAGAGATTTTTTTACAAACTTTACACATTTTCCTTTAAATGTCTCGTATATCACTGAAATGGGGATTATATCACTGAGAATGAGAGCTATAATCTGGTATATGGCACATAATTCTAGGGATGCACTGATATGAAATTTTGTTCGATACCGATATATATATTTGAAAGCCAAAAACCGATATTTGCGTTAAATCTAAATCCAAATTTTTATATTATTTTTGAGAGCCTGATTACAAAAACAAAAGTCCCACCATTAAATCCATGTCCCAAACACACAATTAATGATGTTCCCTAGATAATTCTGCTTAAAATGTGTTTGTTTTTTTTACATTGGAATTTCTCAAAAAGATGATTTTCTGAGTCCAAAATTCAGCAAAAGTTTCGACATGGTCTTAATCAGTCGATATTAATGATATTTTCTGAAAACCCTAATGAGTTGATTGAACTCATTTGATTTGAGTAAACTCGTTCCCTCGACTTAATTGAGTAATTGGGTCTCCCAAAACGTGCATATTTAAGTTTACTTAACTTGGTGCTTATGTAGACGTTCACCAAACTTGACGATTATTTAACGTACTTAAACAATAAAGTTCATTTTCTTAGTGTTAATTTCAAGTGTACTTGTATATTTAGCAAAAACACTTGTATACGGGTATTAAAGTTATTTATCAAGTTTAAAGATTGCGATCAATAATTGTAATATAATGAAAGCCATTTGTTTTCTGGTAAAATAAGAAAGAGACCTTACACTTGAAGATAGCGTGTATATGAATGTTTTATCATTTCACAGTCAAGAAAACATTTGTGAAAATGAGCTTTTGTAAGGATTAATCATGATTCTGAGCTTGAAATCTTAAGTTTATGTATTTTGAAGGTAAGTAAGTTATTTGAACTTATATTTTTGAGTGACAGGGCCAACATGCTAAATTTAAAGTAATGTTTAGTCAAGTACACTTGATGGTTTAAGTAAAGACAATATTAGGGTTTACAGTAGGATTATTATATGAAAACCGTGAATCACAAAAAAAAACGGACTTTAGCTGGGTTGTTACGGAAATTTTATATGTGTGCCCGTACTGAAGCTTTCTGAGGAGTTTGTTAAGGATCTGGTTCAGACTCCCAATGGACAGAGATAAATGTGATTGAGTGTTTTGATTGAGATTTATTGTTGATATTGTATATGACTTTGTTTATTCTGGGCTGAAGTCAGACGGAGGAATCTTGGCTGACCCTTCGTGTGTTGTGAATAAACAATGGGAAGAAGCTCATTTT
>CM070821.1:49258800-49386300 GCA_036326025.1 Chrosomus eos | reverse complement strand
AATAGACTGTAGTGCAAAAAAAAAATCCGTTAAATCTACGGTAAAAAAACGGCAGCTGTGGTTGCCAGAAATTTACTGTTAAAAATACGGTAGCAACGTTTTAGGTTTTACAGACTTAATTTAAATGTACAGTTCATTATCTGAATAATGTTAATTTACAGATCTATTGAATTACTAATATCTGTTTTGTAACATTGTAATACACTGACAACCACCAATCACAGCGGTAATGAGAATCACATGATCAATCAAAGCACATCACAAACAGCTTTCCACACGCTGAGAAAGTTAATACTAATATATAGAAGCTGCACTGTCATTCACACAAACACCAAACACCATCATGGAATAAACATTAATTTAACAATATTACATGTAACATAAAACCCTAATGTTAATAACGTTTAGACTAATCTAAGAAATACTTGAAAAAACATAATTATTTAAAATAAATACATCATACATGAAGTGTCACGCTGGAATTGTGGGAATGTCAATTTAGGTTTTTTTACTGTAAATGATACAAAGTGATTATTTTTCCACTTCCAAAAACTTACATTTAATGGTATTTTACTGGAAAAATTACATTACATGCACAGTTATTCACCATATATAGTACAGAAACTTTCTGTTAACCAATTCACAGTAAATTGTTACTGTTTTTTCTTTCTTTTACCGTTAAAGTCACAATAATTTTTTACAGTGTAGGTCATATTTTATTGTAGGGCTCATAAAAAAACTACAAATATTTGGTCACAATCAGCTACAAAACTGAAAAGCATCTCTTCCCATATCCAGGACACGCATATTTCATCACTAGATTGTAGTAGTGCGACACAATTCGGTTTCAATGCCAAGTGATTTTGTCTCATTGCAACAGTGGAAACAACTCTGTATTTATGGGCATACAGAAAAGAGTAAGACATCATTCAAAACTTTAAAAGGTATGTTTTTATTTGTGTACGCTCACAAAACATTGTGCTTTTGAAAAAAAAAAAGAAAACAAATAGGATGCTATCTCAGTTTCCTTTCCATAAAGAGCTATGGTTCATGTAATGGCGGTTAGCAAACAGCATTGCATTACACGCGCCCCCTTCTGGATTGAAGAGTGCATAGTCGGTGACTGACTATTCGTCGTCTGACTGTATTCACCAAACCGTGACATCCATAGCCTGAGGGTTCGGGATCAATACATGTACTGTTACACCCCTATTAAATACCCATTATGTGGCAACAGTGATGAATGGGACAGTCCAATTGGATGATAATGCAATGCAAAATTAATATTGTATTTTACAACTTATATTCCATTATATTACACAACTAAAAAGCTAAATGTATCAAATAATCACGGGCCCCCTTTACACACACACACACACACATTATTTATTCCATTCGTGAAGCCTTATGAGCACTGCAGTTGTTAGTAAATAGGCAGAGCACAGGAGCTAAAGGACAGGTGCTGATCTTTTGGCTGTTTGTGATCTGCATCTATAGTTTATAGAAGGCTTTCTCACACGCTGACCCTGAGCATGTGTCATGTGCATCCTGAACGAATGACCACAGAATAATGCTGATATATAAACAGTCTGGTCTTGTTTCACTGCTGATGTCCTGAAGTGCACTAGTGTTTGAGTTGCATGAGATCTCCAATAGAGGGCAGCACATCATTACTCTTTTACTCGTTTACTATCTCTCAAAGAGAAACATGCTAATGAAATGCCAATGTTCAAGCCTTAAATGTATGCATAATAATGCATTATTGTTACTCCGAACAATTTATACAGTCAAGAAAAACTGAAAGTCGATTATATTTGCACAGACTTTACAAAATATGGTCCCACTTTATATTAGGTGTCTTTAATTGTGTACGTAAGTTAAAATGTAGTGCGTATGTGTGCATGTATTGTGTACATACGTGTTATTACATTGTAATTACAATTGTAATTGAATCTGTAATGACATTTTTTCCACATACTATTGAAAATTGTATAATACTATTACATATACTATTGTAATAACAGCATAGAGACACTTTTCCTCTGTAAACACGGGATATTTATACATTTTAATTAGGGCCGGGACTTTAACGCGTTAATTAAGATTAATTAATTACAGACTTTAACGCGTTAATTAAGATTAATTAATTACAGATTTTAGACTTTGCACCGCGGAACGTTTCTCACTGGACGAGTTTCGGCGGACCGATTATACTGGAGCACCAACTAGCGTCAGAAGAGCTGACGGGATCGCGCTTCATAGATCGCCTCAGTCGGACTAAATTAAGTTATTTTGTATTTAGTCCTACAAATGTGACTCACACCTTCACTCTCAAAGAGGTTATTTTTTATTATGAAAATCCAAAGTTGCTTTCCCTTGAGTATGTTGTTAACTTCTTTATCTTGTATGCAAAATTCTTCATCCACAAGCAAAAATGGCTTAAATCTCCTTTGAGCTTTCCTCTTTTTCTGGCTGATTTTGACTCTTTTATTTCGTCCCTTAGACTTATAAATAAATAACAAGAAAAGTGAAAATGTTTTGATGCATTATGATGATTTATTCAAAGACACTTGACATTAATATGCTTTTCTTTCTTTTGTATGTATTACATAATTTGATGTATGCAAACCCAGGATATTTATTTTCTGTTAGGTACCTTTGTTTGTTTGTTTGTACACCTTGCTTAACTTCCCTGAGTTGGTAGTTATGTATAAGTTCTGCAATAAGAAAAATAGATCGCCTCGATCGCTTTGGTTGGCCCGTGGATGGGAAATTTTGTTATAAAAAACTAACGGATGGAAGCGTCGATAAGAGCGTGGTTGTGTGCAAGCTGCAACAAGGAATTCGCTATTGCTATTAGTGTAGTGTTGCAATATGCTATTGCTACACTTAATGGCAAAAATTGCACTGGTCTGTTGGACTTGGTTGAACAAAAATAAACAATACGTTGTTGCTTAAGCTTATGTAGGCCTATTCAGTCATTATTCAATGGTATACTAAAAATCCATGTGAAAAAAATGACTTCTCACTGTTCTCAGGTCAAATATTTATGCGATTAAAATGCGATTAATTTCGATTAATTAATTACAAAGCCTCTAATTAATTAGATTAATTTTTTTAATCGAGTCCCGGCCCTAATTTTAATACATATTTATGTTGATTTGGAGTCTTATCCGACCTTGATTCCTTGAAAGGTTTTTTGATCATGATGTTTCTCAGAACAATATGTAAAAGAAGTGCATTGTACATCTCACACTGTGCTTTAATACATATAAATAACACTTTAGTTTGGGGACCAATTCTTACTATTAAGTAGTTGCTTATTAGCTTGCATATTACTAGCAGATTGGCTTTTTATTAGCACTTATAAAGCCTATATCAATGCCTTATTATGCACGATCATATTCTACAGCTCTTAATCCTTAACCATACCTAAAATAAACTACAACAACTGCCTTACTAACTGTTATAAGCAGTAAATTAGGAGTTTATTTGAGGCAAAGTTGTAGTTAATAATAGTGAATATGTGTGATAAAATGTGTCCTTGATACAATGTAATTACACAAATAAGTATTGAGTGATATTGATTAACATTACTACAGGCTTAGGGCTTGTTTTAGGGTTAGTTGCTTGTAATTATGCATGTTATTACTACAATAAGTGTATTTAACAAGGACACTGTAAATCAAAGTGTAACACAGAAAATGTCATTTAAATTCGGATGACAAAACAGATTCCACTATGTTATTATGTAAAACAAATATGTATTTTTTTGCATTTTTTTAGCACAGAATAGTTAATGATGTGTGATGTTTTTGCTAATACACTGATTTTAGTTTCCTGAAAATGTGGCATTATAATTTTTTTAATTGCGGCTTCATGTTTCATATGTGAGGCTGGTAAACCTAAAATCAACCACACGATGGCTCTCTTCATAAGTTTATGACCATGTAACAGACACTTTTATCCATAGTCTTTACAAATGAGGAATAAAGCATAAAAGATTGATGCTAAGGAGGCAGTAATGTGAGGATTGAATAGAATAGCAACATATGTAGAAAAAACACTTGCTAGAACTATTTTAGGAGTGTGATGATCTGTGTATTATTATATATATATATTATATATATATATATATATATATATATATATATATATATATATATATATATATATATATATATATATATATATATATATATATATACATATATATAAACACATCACTGCACTGATTCAATTATTAATGCAGCTGCTAATTAGTCACATTCTTGTGTAACGTTTCATAATTGTGTAGGACATTACTGCACACCTGCATATGACATGACTGTCATTTCTAGAGGAAATTATTAGCAATATGACGGGATTTATATCTGCAGCTTCAGATTAAACTGGCATCTGAAACCTTTGATTATTCTTTGGCATTTCTCTGTCGGTCTGAATGAGAGTGATAATGTTCCTCTGTTACATTTCCATTATGAAACGGTGATATTTAAAGTGAATAGAAAAGAAAATAGAAAAATATCTATAATGGCAGAAAATTTTTCTTGTAGACTTAAAGTCCGAAATTTTCGCATGTTAAAAAAATAAACTTATATTAAACTTTATATTTAAAGTGCATTTTATTAGGATTTTATAATGTCTTTAAAAGTGTTAATAAATGGCATTGTGCCAGTTCAGTTAAAAATTATTAAAAATATAAAAAATAATATATAAAAGAAAAAACATTTAATAATAACATTCTTCAAACTTTGTTGAGAAATTATCTTGTTGAAAAATATCTATAATGACAGAAAAAGTGTCAACTGTTCATTGTCAAAGTCATTGTTTAGACATACGAAGAACACAAAAGCACCTGTTTTGTAGACTTAAAGTGTAAATTGCAGGTTAACCACCACAACCAATTAATGTGTAAATTAAAGTGCTCAATATGTATATATTTAAACATTTCTGTCTTAAAATGCGTTAAAATAACATGTATTGGGGTTTCTTCAAAGGTAGCATATTTTTACACACATTGCATTATCTTCGTGAAAAATGTAACCTGCAATTTACACTTTAAGGTCAGAAATCTTCACACACTTAAAAAAATTTGATAGTTTTCTGCGTTTTTCGCATCAGAAGCAAGCAATTTGAGACGTTTTAACAATTCAGAGCCACCGAATGACGAATACGAAAAAACACATGCGTTGCAAGGACCTTTACCCTGATGATTGGGAATAGTGTGGAGTCTATCCACAACTGACCACACTACAGCTATAAATAGCAGATAGAAACAGAATAAAGAGTGCATTAGTGCCCGAGATGCTGTCTGTCTAAGTGTAAGTGTACTGGTATAGTAGAAAGCATGAGTGAGAGTGTGAAAGACGCCGGAGGTGTAATAGCAGGTTTTAAAGGAGGGTGACGACCCCTCATTATCACTGTGCACTCTTTAGAAAAAAAGGTACAAAAGCTGTCACTGTGGCGGTACCCTTTCAAAAGGTACATCTTTGTACCTAAAGAGTGCATATTAGTCCCTCAAAGGAACATATTAGTACCAAAAGTGTACATATTAGTACCTAAATGGTACATATTACAACACTTTTGAAGGGTTCTGTCCCAGTGACAGCTTTTGTACCTTTTTTTCTGAGAGTAGCCATGAAGAGTCTCACTCAGATCCACTACATACATACATACATCAGACAGTCCATACAGGAGTCTTGTCTGGTCATGATGAAAAGGCTGAAGGTACATGTATCGACCTCTCAGATCTTCATTAAGCAGACTTTTTTTCATTATTTGGAGGATTGCCAGGTAAATTCAGCATGAAACCTAAAGGGGTGTTCACACTGACAGCGGTTTGGAGAGATCAGTCTCATATATTTTCATTGAGCTGGCCATTTGAGGAGTCAGAAATGAGTTTAAAGGATTAGTTCACCTCAAAATGAAAATTTCCTAATAATTTACTCGCCCCAATGCCATCCAAGATATCCATGTCTTTCTTTCCTCATTGGAAGAGAAATTAAGTTTTTTGAGGAAAAAAAATCTGGATTTTTCATCGAATAATGGACGTCAATGGCAATCAACGTTTTGAAGTCCAAATCAATGCAGTTTCAAAGGTCTTTGAAGTGCTTCAATGGGCTCTGCCGGGGTCACAATTAAAATGACTGAATTAAACACTAGTGCACAGGCAATGTGCTGAAATCATGATGTATCGAAGCTCGGATACAGTGATCGTCTAGCAATGCCTGTAACTAACAGTGACTGCACTGTTAGACCTTACCAGGTTTTTTTACAGTAAAATACTGGCAACACTGCTGCCAGTTATTTACTGTAAAAATGCACTAAAACTCGAATTAACTAATTTCACTTGCAGAAACCGACTGCATTAAACTGTCATTTAAAAGTATTAACTAAAATGTATAATGCATTAATAACGTGAGCAAAGTATTATTGCGAACTTATTTAATTAGAAACCACAAAAATTAACTTTTGTAAATAAAGAGATTTTCACTGGACCAGCAACTACACAGTCACTGCCTTTTAAATAAAGCAACATGCAGCATATCAACAATATTTTTAGATCTTCTCCTGGACTGAAGCACAGGCTCTACTCTTCAGCACAATGGTGACCCAAAAAAACAAGATTTTACAGTAAACTACTGGCAACAGTGTTGCCAGTATAAACCTGTTTTATAACTTACAGTTTATTGCTGTTTAAATACATTTTGTGGGTGTGTCTTTTTATCTTTCACTGTTAACCCTTTCAACTCCACAGGAAAATCCACACTACAAAGAGTAAAAAGTAACATTGACAGTGTTGCAGTGAGATAATTAAGTGATTATGTAAGTGATTGTTGAGCATTAGTGATGAACACCTGCTGTTAACAAGCAGAATCACTGAAGGAAAGAGGAACACAAGAACAGAAAATAGAGAAACACAAGACCTACAACTGACTTCCAGCCATTATACATTATTACACTTATTATTAACCAGTATGGCTTTATTTCTGTCATACATCGACAGAAGTTGTTATTGAGATGTTTAATTGACAATGTTTGGTTTGAAGTTACCATTATAGAGATCAGTGTTTGCTTTAGTTGGTATGCTGATGCTGTGACATGAATTTTTCTTTTGATGCTTGAGCTGTGTTTATGCAAAACACACTTGTGCACACACAGTTTATGAATGATTGAATTTGTCAAAATATCAAAATCATATTGCATGTTCATTCACTAAAGAATTCATTCTCACTCATTCTGAGTTTAATCCTCAGTCAAAAGTGTCACATTACCACCACCGTTATACATTGCAATGACTCGTTTTTTAACACATCATAAATAAACCAAAAAAAAAAAACAGAGCTACACAGTCTTGTAGAAACACAGAGATATCAAAATTTAGCACATTGATCTCAACAATGGTGGCAATATTTTTTTTATTCATGCAGCAGTGCATGCTGGGAGTTTTATACTATCCTGGAACCCAGCATGCACTGCTGCATGAAACTTTTGATTGTTACCATGGTTGAGATTCATATTATAATTGTTGATGTCTGTGTGTGTCTGACTTAAGCAGTATATATTTTAAATACAATATATGATTATAATATTCTTCAGAAGACATGATTAACCAAAATATTGCTTTCATGTTGTAGATTCACAGATTAATTTTATTCCCGTAAATTAATGAATGTTTCATATTAAATACCCATATATTCAAAGAATATATACAGATCTCAAAATCAGAAGAGCCCAAGATGATTGTGACATCACAAAAGCCAAAAACACCAGATCAACTTCCTCTTGACTTTTTCTTGTTACAACAAATGTGCTCTTTAAACTCACTGTTGCAGCAGTCAGAGAGAGATAAATGGTAGAAGTCCAGGGACAAGAGACCATCTAAAGCAAATACTGATCTCCATTATGGTGACAACAAACTTTGTTAAATTTACTTTATTATCTGTTAATTCGCAACAAGAACTTTTGTACATGTATGACATAAATAATTATAAACTGGTTTGTAAACTGGTTTCACACTCAGTGTTGCTGGAAGTCAGTTGTAGTTTTTGTGTTTCTCTCTTTCAGTTCTTGTTTCTCTGTCCTTCAGTGATTCTGCTTATCAGGTGTTCATCAGTGTCTCAATTCACTCTTTTATTTTCAGTCAAGTGGACTATATTAGTGAACTAATGTAGGGAATAGTGAATGAGGGTATAAGGTGTGATTGTGAACACAGTACCTGAGTGTCGTCTTTGAGAGCTGTAAATTCACAGTATATTCCTGTAGGCTAGTTTTGTTTTCTACGGTATATTACTGTTTTAATGGAAAATGGTATGATATTGTATTTTATACAGTATTTTACTGTAAAAAACCTGGTAAGGTCTAACAGTGTGGGTGATCCACAGTTAGCATGAAAGGCCTTTACTTCAACCAGTACATGCTCAAGTTCACTATGGTTCACTTTACAGCACACTTTTAAAAGCCTGGATGCTTTTACAGCTCAGGCCTGACCCAGACAGCAACATAGTGTCGGCCCAGATCCGGCCCACATCTGGCACACGTTAAATCCACACTTTTCTGTCTCTCTCCAGCAGCTGTGGATGTCTCTCTCTCTAGCCCAGCACACTTTATTCTGCATGACCTGTCCTTCTCACACTGGCCTGACCGTGTTACAGCACATTTATAAAGAAGTGCCATATTGTCTAGTTGAGCACGTAAGACGCCAGGGTTGGGTTGCACCAGCCGTTCGTAAGTTATTTCTTAACTTAAAGGTCCCATAGTGTCAAAACTGAAATTTCTTGGCTTTTTTCATGATGACAGAGGTCTAGGGTCTAGTAACTACCATATACGTTTCAAAACAGTCTGAGTAAAGTAGCTGTGCCTTTTCACAAGCCGTTGTGACTAACGTATATTTGTGATGTCAGAACTACTCAGTCCCCACCTTCAGTCTCCACCCCGACCAATGGTGGCTCACTCAGAAAACAACAGGCCAATCAGAAGAGAGGCTCATGAATATTAGTGGACAGGCCAAACTCGAGCTGTTCTTGGTAGAGCTCTTGAGAAAGAGCTGTAAACATGTATTGAGATTAATATATAATATTCGCAAATATATATTCTTAAGGACATCTAAAATAAAACTTTAGAAAGTTGTACAATATGGGACCTTTAAATTGGAACGTAAAGTCCACATTAGAGGCTTAGTAACTACTGGCTAGTTTGTAACTAACTCTGTACTTTATTCCGTTGCTAATAAAATGTTGCTAGTACAGTAGGTCGTAAGCTCTCCGTAAAGTAACGCGTAATCGCATATATGACGTTTAGTCTCGATGATCCAATAGCAGCCCTCAAAAACGTGAGCAGAAGTTGCTTAAATGTCGTGAATTTCAGTTTATCCTTCATTCTAACAACAGTAAAAATACGTCTCCATTAAATACAACACTTAATCATGAATAACATAAGTGTTTTTATACGTAACTTACATTCAGAAACTATTTGAAACGAATTAATACGGATAAATAAACAAAAAAAACATAAGAAATAACATTTATTGATTATGACTGATTATGTGTTGATGAGCCGCTAACAAAGTAATTTTAAATAGGTTTACATTTACATTTACATTTTTTTTTCATTTAGCTGATTTAATTTAATCAGCTAATTTAATCAGCAATTAATCTATTCTCATAATGTTCACTCTTTTAAAATGTAAGCGATTTTAAATGTCAGCATTATTATATATGTCTAAAGGATTGAAGTCTGTCAGGTAAAAGAAGAGCTTATATGCTGTTCAGTCTGTCTGCTAATTTAGTGCAACCGTTATATTATAAATATTTAGTTTATACTGTACCCAGAGTTAAAGGTGCTCTATGTAACTTTTAGCGGCCTCTAGCGGTGATGTTTCAGATTGCAAATATCTCGGCGAATACTAGACAGATTCGCCGAGCACCGAGCTCGTTGGGACCATCTAGTCGAGCTGAAAAGAACCATATAAGTTCCATAGTTTTTGGTGGTGTTTTCGCGGAGATATTAGCAGAAAATCTATTATTAGAAATCTATTAGTAGAATCTCTGGAACGCAAAGACCCAGAGAGCTCAAATTCGGGGGAGGAGGTCCCAGGGGGACCCTTGGCCGAACGCTAGAGTGGCGGGCCTCGGGGATGCCCCCTACCGGATCGCCGTTCGCTGGGACCCCCGATTTCCAACGGCTATAACTCGGGGAGCCGGGCGAGTTGGACCTCGGGGGTGGGCTCGTTCGAAAGGCCCCGTCTAGCACTACGAACGATTAGAGTCTTGGGAATATTGATCAAAGATTGACTGAGATATAAACCGAAAAACGTGCGCCTTTAACCGGACGTAACTCCCTGACCGTCTACAATAGACTGTATATAAGGAGAGATGCTCGGGAGCGTGCATGCACGTCACACCCGTTGGATTTCGCGGTAAATCCGACCCGGAGACTTCACATAGAAATAGGAATATTGGCCTTCAGAGGTAATAGCAAAACTCGACAAGTGGATCATTGTAATGTGTGATTACAACCCTTCACACACAGGCAATAAAAAAAAGGATTCATTTTAGTAGAAAAGTTACATATAGCAGCTTTAAGCTTCAACTGAGTTTAATGGTGCAACGCAAAAATATTTAGTAGTACTAGTGCGTAAGTTTTATCTTAGTGTCGATTTACATCAAAACTAGGCTAAGTCGTAACTAAGTTGGTGCAACCGGCCCCAGGACTTTTGTTGCACTTGAACCACGAATACAAAAAAAAATGTAATGGATTTGAGAATTTTTGTGGTTGAAATTTAAAAAAGTAACAAATCCTTCAATCGCGGGTCTATTTGACCCCCATAGGAATTAATGAGATGCGAGGAATGCTTCAGTACACACATAAAAACCAAAAAAATGCTCAAAAATTCAAGCTAAAAGCTTATTTTATAATGTCTACATGAGTATCTGACTGCATACTGAAGTGTGTGTGTGTGTGTGTGTGTGTGTGTGTGTGTGTGTGTGTGTGTGTGTGTGTGTGTGTGTGTGTGTGTGTGTGTGTGTGTGTGTGTGTGTGTGTGTGTGTGTGTGGTTACTGATCACTCTCCGTCACTCTTGTAGAAAGCCAGACTCGGCCCCGGGAAGAAAGTCATCACTCCCTCGGATCACCGGCGCTTCAGTTTACCGTCCGGGAACATGGACAGAGTTCGGCTCAACGACTTCCATTTCCTGGCTCTTCTCGGCAAAGGCAGTTTCGGGAAGGTCAGTCCAAGGGTTTCTGACACTCATTATTAACCCAAAACAAAGTCAAGTCACACTTTTTTGCATTCCCAAGACTGTAACATAGTGGCGGTCCAGATCCATAAACATAAATCAGCCAATAAGATTGGAGATCGCCATGTTTGGCCTATCACTGTGTTTTCTATTGATAAAGGTGTGCTCACAGATTGTCAATAGTGTAGCAATATATAAAGCACAGCTTACTTCGCCCACATCCGGATTCAAATTGTAATGACTTAATTTCACTAGCAAAATTTGGCCATGCCACATTAAATATGACCAGAGACAATTTATATGAGACATGTCACTTCCTCAATCCTCAATAGAACTATATAGGGAAAACCTGTAACGCCAAAGATGGCGGTTGTATGCACATGTCCCGCCCCTCCCGCTGGACAGCCAATCGTCTGCTTTTAACAGTCAAGCCGGGAAACATTTGAGCCTATCGTCTGGTTCCTCTGACGCATGCGCACAGTTGAGGTTTGCGACAGCGGAGAATACGTTACTGTTTGAAAAGGTGGCAGATTTGAAATGTACTGTATGTGTGCGTTGTGTAAATATCAGACATCCCAAGTCTCCCGCATATTGATAGCGGCTCCCTGATGCCCGCAAATTAGTTCAAATCTCCCCGAATCTAGAGAGAGTGTGCTTCAAACCGTGAAGCGCGCGCACCGTACGGCAGAGAGGGAGAGAGCGAGAGACCTGCGTGTTGGTGTGTGAACTCTTGCGCATGCGCAGTAAAAGTATAACCGGTGGGGCAAAAGGCATTTTAAACCTTATTTTGGGGCAAAGTCGTCCAACTTTTTCAGCGATTTTTATCATATTTTACTGCTGTTTCTATACATGTAGTTTTTATGTCCCGGTGACCAGTGAAACTGCAGTTCTGACTCTCTGCCCATTCATTTAGATAGGAGCCTGGTCTTGTTATTCAGAAATAGCTGCCCGGAGGCGTTGCCAAGATGGCGGCCGAGTGGCAGGACTTGCCTAAAAGGACTTTGATATGACCACACCTGAACCCTCATCTTTCCCTCGGGTCATTTTTCTTCATTTCGGGTCATAAAAAATGAGTGTTCATTAGAGGGGTCCAAGACTCCAGGACTTTTGTCGCACTTGAAACACGAATACACAAAAATATTGAATAGATTCGGGAAATTTAACAATCCTGGAAGTAACAATCCTTCGCTCGCGGGTCAATTTGACCGCAATAGGAATGAATGGGATGCGAGGAATGATTCAGGACACATAGAAAAACCTAAAACTGCTCAAAATTCAATCTAAAAATGCAAAAACTTAACCAAAAAAAAGATTTTATAATGTCTACATGTGTATTTGAATGAGAAACTGAGTTTAGGACTCAGAGGAACAGCTCATTTGCTTCATATAGAGATATAACCCCATCTAGAGTCATGAAATATCATATATTATACTATTATTTTTTCACAAGAGTTTGGCAAAGACACCCAATGTAAGATATTATGAGCTGAATTAAAAGGTTTGTGCATGAAATTGTTATTTTGATTTTATTGTTATTTTGTGCATGAAATGAGTTATTTTGATTTTAAGTTGAAAGAATGTGCTTAAATTACTATTTATGTAATTACTAAATTACTATTTGTGTAAAATAAATAAAAAATCCCCAAAATAAAATAGCATTAAAAAATAAATTCAAAATGAAATAAAATTAGCTTTCTGGACAAAAAAATGAAGTATGATGCCAGACGGAAATCCCGAACAGAGTTTCCACTCATCGTGTGTGTGTGTGTTGTGTGTGTGTGTGTGTGTGTGTGTGGTGTGTGGTGTGTGTGTGTGTGTGTGTGTGTGTGTGTGTGTGTGTGTGTGTGTGTGTGTGTGTGTGTGTGTGTGTGTGTGTGTGTGTGTGCTAGGTGGTGGTAGTGTGTGTGTGTGTGGTGGTGTGTGGTGGTGGTGTGTTGGTGTGTGTGTGGTTGTGTTGTGGTGTGGTGTGTGTGTTGTGTGTGTGTCGTGTGTGTGTGATGTGTGTGTGGCTGTGTGGTGTGCTGTGTGTGTGTGTGTGTTGTGCTGTGGTTGTGTTGTGTGTGAGTGTGTGCTTGTTGCGTTTGTATGTATTGTGTGCTGTGTGTGTGTGTGTGTGTGTGTGTGCTGTGTGTGTGTGTGTGTGTGTGTGTGTGTGTGTGTGTGTGTGAGTTGTGGCGTGTGTGTGTTGTGTGGTGTTGGTGTGTTCTGTGTGTGTGTGTGGTGTGTGTGTGTGTGTGTGTGTGTGTGTGTGTGTGTGTGGTGTGTTGGTGTGTGTGTGTGTGTGTGTGTGTGTGGTGTGTTGTGTGTGTGTGTGTGTGTGGTGTGTGGTGTGTGTGCGTGTGGTTGTGTGGTGTGTGCGTGTGTGTGTGTGTGACACAGGTGATGCTGGCCGAGATGAAGTCCACCGAGGAGCTGTACGCCATCAAGATCCTGAAGAAGGACGTGGTGATCCAGGATGATGATGTGGAGTGCACGATGGTGGAGAAGAGAGTGCTGGCCCAGAGAGAGAAGCCCCCGTTCCTCACACAGCTGCACTCCTGCTTCCAGACCGTGGTAATGAGACACACACACACACACATCTCCATTCATGTTCTCATCCGCATTCGGAAAATATACCACTTGAAATTAAGTTGAACAATGATTATATCGAGCATTTAGTAACTAATTTATTTTGCTTACTATAAATAAAGACAGCGATTAATGATTTGTGTAATATTGTGATGCTTTAAAATATTAGCTTATTTTCTCCTACCTACTAAAAAAACACCAGAAAGTTAATAAACCCCACAATATGTATTTATTTCTGCAGTCAGTAAAGTGTTCTGCACAATAACACTCCGGTGTCAAGAAAAATATACTATGTAAACAAAATTATTTCTTTTACATTATTTTGTGGGCAGTGTTAGTCCAGTATAAGCATGCACTTTAAATAAATTACACACTCTTTTCATTTTTTTTCAGTGCATTTTTGTGTGACCATCATGTGACCAAACATAACGGAATTATGACAAGATATTCCGATATTATATCTTCAGGTCTGGCTGAATATTCTTCAAATTCTCTGGCTGTGTCTCGTAGAAAAGTGTATGTAAACACAGCAGATGTTGTGAATACCCAGAATACCCTAGCAACCACCTAGCAACACCATAGCATCCAACTAGAACACCCTTGCAACCACCTAGCAATGCCCTAGCAACCACCCAGAATACCCTAGCAACACCATTGCAACCAACCAGAATACACTTGCAACCACCTAGCAATGCCCTAGCAACCACCCCGAATACCCTAGCAACATCAAAGCAACCACCTAGAACACCCTAGCAACCGCCTAACAACCACCCAGAATCCCTTAGCAACTGCCTAGAAACCACCCAGAATACCTTAGCAAGAAAGGCGTGTGTGTGTGTGTTTGGGTTTCTGCATGCGAAGCTCCTCCAGGAGTCACAGCGGGTCTCTCTCTCAGTCTGGGGATCCTGCTGATGAATAATGCAACAGATCCCAGCGTGGCCTCACTAAATATTCATGAGCTGAATGCAGACAGCAAACCAGCCATCATGTCCACTCGCATTTCACTCCACACACTGTAATTCCTTGAGGGATTGTGTCACAATGCTCCTACAACACAACTGTCAGTGTGAGCTGCTGAAAACACCAGTGTGTGTTGTGCTAGTGTCCTATAACACACAGACATCAATGCACTTACTCACACATATACATTAGTCTATTACCCTGTGTGTGTAACACTTTAGATTACCGTCATCAATGAATCAATACACAGAAATAATTGAGTCTTCTAGTTACTATTATTAAAGTAACACCAGGTAAAATTTAACTTTTGCTCTCGGGGTCCCCCCCCCTACAGTTGGGAAACAGTATTGTCCTCTACTTACTGTCGTAAACCGTCATGAATGTAGCACATGCATTTGACAACAACCATGATAGCCGTGAACACTGTAGGAGGAGGTCACATGCAGGTGTTCTGCTAGCTTGCGTCGCCTGTGAAATGTTTTCATCCCAGGTACAGTGGCACATATTTCAGCATGTCATATGAATATAATTTTATTTTTTCTAACGACAAATGATCGCGATGCTCACGTTTACAAGCCAGCGTCATTATAGTAGCCTAGTCTATTGGTTACCGTTTTACTGAATCTATACGGTAACACTTTATTTGAAGGGGTGTGCATAAGACTGACATGACACTGTCATAAACATGACATAACACCTGTCATGAACATGAAGGAGTCTTTATGAATGTTTATGACTGTTGTCATTAAGTGTCATTCGGTAAATTATGACACTTTTAATGCAAAGTTGACATTGTTTAAAATGTCTTTGTTATGACAACTTGACATTAACAAATACAAAAAATGTCTTTGTTATGACAACTTGACATTACCCAACACAAAAATGTCTTGATTATGACAACTTGACATTAACAAAGACAGAAATGTCTTTGTTATGACAACTTGATATTAACCAAGAAATCATAACCTGTCAACCTGTCACAAATATGTCATAACAGGTCTAATTATCAAACTTCAAGCATTTTGCAGTGTAATAACCCTTAATGACATCTTTATAACTAGTACAATGTGTTCCACTTTACTTGAGGACAGGTAATATTCATGACACAGTTATAATGGTGTCATGACGGCCAAAGTTGTGACAGGTTGACAGGTTATGATTTCTCAGTTAATGTCAAGTTGTCATAACAAAGACATTTCTGTCTTGGGTAATGTCAAGTTGTCATTTTAAACAATGTCAACTTTGCATTAAAAGTGTCATAATTTACCGAATGACACTTAATGACAACAGTCATAAACATTCATAAAGACTCCTTCATGTTCATGACAGGTGTTATGTCATGTTTATGACAGTGTAATGTCAGTCTTATGCACACCCCTTCAAATAAAGTGTTACCATCTATACTTCAATGAAATGTTTGAGTGGTAGTAGACATGTGCCGGTATTCGGTAATGCGATAAATCGCGGTAATGAATATGCACGATATTGTTATCGCGGGCACTTCAAAATACCGTGAAAAATAATAGATCCGAATTTAGATTTTTAGAATGCGCATTAGCTTATTTTCCATCAACCGTTAATAAAACCCAACTGTGTATATGCTGCGCAAAACACGTGCGCACTCTGATGTAAACAATCCCCACATAAGCACTGTGTGCATGCGGCGCAATGCGCGCTCTAGTCTAATGTAAACAATCCTCGCATGGAGAAGAAGCATGGCGGAAAGAGGAACGCTGCCGACGATTTATCTCCTTTCTAAAAGCAGAACTGCCAACTATGAAGGTAAAAGAGTAGCTAAACTCGAGAACATGTAGATGTGATAGCATTCAGCTTGAGACTCACGCAATCAACACTTTTCACATGCTCTCACGCCACACATCCATTTTCTCACACAGAGAAAAATCGCGGAGCAAAGAGGACACTGACACCGACAGATTAGAGAGAGCAGGTTACTTTTTATATGAAAAAAATTCTCAGCTCTCAGGTTCTGTCCATTTTATTACGAAATGCAGAGAATAAATACCGTTTTGGCGCTTGTAAATGTGACACGACAGAATCAGATCACTGTAGCACCTTAGTTCAAGTGAACCGATCATCTGTTACTTTTTATTTAAAGATATAGTACAACTTCCCGAAAGGTATGCCTCATACATAATAGATCAATCAGTGTTTTTCAATCACGGAAAGAGGTCAATAAAACTGCAGGAGAACAATCGTCACAGAACATTACATTTACCTCAGGAAAGCCATTTAATTACCAGCACGTTAGTTGACTAGAAAAAATAGAGAGGAGAATTTTTTGCTAAATATATGCACTATTTTTACATATATGTGCACATATTTATTATATTTTTACTTATGTCATTAGGCTACATAATTGTTATTATAATGAAAACCACATTATATTTAATTTGTTAATTTTAAGTTACCTTTAATAATACCAGTTGATAGGGCTTTCTGTATGTTTACAGAATTATGTGAGATATATTTTTTCTTGAGAAAAATGTACATGTAGGCTATCTACTGTAGACTACCTAATATTTATCCAAATGAGTTAAGATTGAAATCAAATCAAGAATTGAACTGAAATCGTGAAAATTGTGTTGAGCAATAATAGAAACAGTAGCCTACCAGTCACTGTACCATGTAAACATTGTAACATGTTGTCACTAAACTTAATGAAATTATGTTTAGTTACCAAATGTTTTGACAAGCACAATTACACCTATTGTGATGCAAGTTGTTTTTTTTAGATCCCCCCAATCCATCTGTTTCTCTTGAGCAATTAAAATATCGTGATAATACCGTATACCGTGATAAAAGCTCAATCAATTAATCGCAGCATGAAAATTTGATACCGGCATATTGCCTAAGTGGTAGATAATAACCATATATCGTCAATATCAAGCTATATTATTATATCAATAATGCGCGCGCGTGCGTATTAATGCGTAGGCTACTCTAGCACACACACACAAGGTCTCTCGCGCTCTCCTCTCCGTCGTGTGCGCTTGTAATTAATGCGTACTCTAGCACACACACGCAAGGTCTCTCGCTTTCTCTCCCTCTCTGTCCTGCTCTGTCTCCTCTCTGGTCAGGTCACCCTAGCTAGTATGCAAGCAATATACTTACTAGTACAAAAGCATGACAGCCAAGTCCGCATCGGTCAGGCACCCCTCCTCCTCCTTCAGCTCACGCCAGCGAGAAAACGCTGGCCCAATTTTGATCCTTGCTCTGCCTTTAACGCGATCACTTTCTCTTTTGCTTTGCTCCGATAAAACCTTTGCTTTCTTGTTTTTCTGTGCTGCTTCGGCCATGACTATAACATTTGGCTCGCACGTCCGATTTTAAGGAAGTGGGGGTGGTGGTGGAAGTGACGTATATGCCGTAAAGCAGTCAAATTTTGTAGTTCTCTTTGTTCGCCGGTTACTACCCGAAACCCGAAGTTTAAAAGTACGATTAAAAACGCTACAGACCCCGTCAGGCTATGGCAGACGTGTCATTCAACCTATTGTAAGTCGATGCCCCATAACAAGAGACTTGGAAATATATTATGAAGGTTGAAAAGTTACCCGGTGCTGCTTTAAGTTACAAGAAACTCTGGTTAATGAATAACGTAACACTTTACAGGTTCATTAGTTAACATTATTTAACTACATTAGTTAACATTATTTACATTAGTTAACATTAACTAACAATGAACAATACTTCTACAGCAGTTATTAATCTTAGTTTTATCAATAACTACTACATTTTTCATACCTCAAATATAAATAATATAGCCTACAGGTCCATAATTGTCAAAACCTCTTCTGTTAGAAAGATACTATTATCTTAGTGATAAATAAACAGAATTTGCAATAAAAATGTAGAATACATCGCATTAAGACAATTTGCGAGACATGAAACGAATGTAATCCGTAATGTTGAGCCCTGAGAATATTGAAGAAACACTTCAGTCGTGTCTTTCGAGTTAATGTATCAGTCAATATGCCATCTATCGTGTTTGTTTGCTAAAGTAATCAACTTTCTAATCTGAGAAAGAGGAAAGGTCAAAGCACTAATGTATGTGTTATACGTCAATAACATCAGGAGGTCAGGTTTGAAAACAGTTGATGTTCTGCTGCTGCACTATTGATATAATATGTGTGTGTTTTGTCAGGATCGTCTGTACTTTGTGATGGAGTACATTAACGGTGGAGATCTGATGTATCACATCCAGCAAGTGGGCAAGTTTAAGGAGCCACAAGCCGTGTAAGACATGTGCTCTCAACCAATCATCAATACACACACGTACAGACTGACCATGAGCTCATTAATCAAGCCAAACACACCGGTTTACATGTGATTGAACATGCAGTGTGTGTGTGTGTGTGTGTGTGTGTGTGTGTGTGTGTGTGTGTGTGTGTGTGTGTGTGTGTGTGTGTGTGTGTGTGTGTGTGTGTGTGTGTGTGTGTGTGTGTGTGTGTGTGTGTGTCTGTGTCTGTGTCTGTTGTGTGTGTGTGTGTGTGTGTGTGGTGTGTGTGTGTGTGTCTGTGTGTGGTGTGTCTGTGTGTGTGTGTCTGTGTGTGTGTGTGTGTGTTGACAGATTCTACGCAGCAGAGATTGCCGTGGGACTGTTCTTTCTTCATAGGAAGGGGATTGTTTACAGGTGAGTGGATTTACCGTGTCTTTTTTTAAGTATTACATAGTTATTTCCGAGCACAAACAGTAGAGGTAGTCTACAGTGGAAAAACACTTGGAGCAGATGTGACTCTTCACATGATCAAATTAGATTGAGCCAATAACAGCTGAGAAGGTGTCAAGACAATGCTATTAAAATCCCGTTTACAGCTGTTGGGAAAAGAGAGAAGCAGTTCCCCATATAAATGCAGTAAATTCAGGACAAAGATGCACTGTATAGCATATACTGAAGATTTAAAGACCCCATTAAATTACCGCCCTGTTTGGTATTAAGATGTGTTTTGGTCAATCGGATCACAAGTAGACGAGGGAGACACAAGCCGCGTTTACATTACCCTTCACATTGCACAAATTTAAATTGCGAATTGAAAATATGCCCAATGGAAACACGTCAAATTCACAAAAACTCCCATTTATCGCAAAAAAAGTCGCATGAGGAGGTTTTTCAGGCAATTCGAAAAATAAATATTTCGCTAAACTGCAATGGAAACAGTTTTTGCGTGTTTACAGGTCACATGACGTAGATGACGCGTGTGTCTGGACAGATACGAGACAGAGCTCTTTATTAAACTCATAAAAGACAAAATAATCACAGGAATACTGGATTATAAACCTCAAAGAAACGCCACGATCAAGACCTGGAAGCAGAAATGAGGAGAAACACACAGAAACTCCTCATATGAGCCGCTCACAGTATAAGAGTCTTTCCTGGCCATTAATGATTGGACACACACACACACACACGTCTCCTTCGATGATCAATAATGGCCAGTGCGGTGATTGGGATATACATAAACCCACCAACATCCGTCGCCATGATTTTGGGAATGACTGATCACAAAGAGTTTTAGTCGCATACCATCGGTTAATGAAAACGCCGTCATTTCGCATTCGTTTTTTTGTCGACATTTAGAAAAAAACGCGAAAAGTTTAGTGCAAATCTGTAATGGAAACGCTCCTACATACACCAGGTGTTTTAATCTGGCTCTTTTGTCCACTTTCAACCCGTGTGTGTCCTTTCGAAAGGGACCTCGCACCGCGTCTAAACATTGACACTGGCAGACGGTTGACGTCACCGCTGGTGCGACCGTGAGTATATCAGGCTCCTGTGAAATACGTAATCCTCTTTCTTGTGTTCAGGAGACGTCTGTTTGAGCGTGTGGCCAGCGCTATGAGTCTGAGGAAGTGTGTCGTCACACCTGATGATGATCACATGATATGCTCTCGATTGTCCCTTTCTCAAAGGAATTGGGACCATGGCTTTTGAGACTCATTGGCCACTGCCTTTAGGAGCATGGGTCATTAGAGAGTTATTTTAGCCCGTGCTCTCTGCGCTTCACCTGCATATGGTTGTAGTTGATAGCCTCCACTGAGCTAGCCTACGCCCTCCTACGTACTTCCTTCAGTACTAGTCTGGGATTCTGCTGTAGACTTTGGTTTTCTCCGGTCAATTTTTTCACCGGGCCAATCAGCGAACAGAGGGAGTAACTGAGAACGATGACATTGATGTTGTGCGTTATTTTAAGTTGTAGTTCAATAATGGCAGCGGAGAAAGATGCGAGCGAAGACATTCGGTCCGTTGTGGCAAGAAGTTAAAGCCGGAGCAAGAACAATCTTTGCTTAGTTTTGTTGGTGGCCATGATGTTGTGGACCTCCTCCTCACGGGGTAATCACTTTACACCGGTATTTAGTGTCGTCCACTTGTGATCCGATCGACCAAAACGCATCTTAATACCAGGAGTAAAGAGGGCTGATGATGCTGCAGTTCACTTATGTTGGATGTCTGTACGCAGTCCCTCCAGAAAAACGTGATTATACGATCGCATAATTCAATGCATAATCTGCCAAGTCCGCATATTTAGTCCGCACTTTTGCCGCATAAATTGTTTGATTTCACAATCCCCGCATTTTCGTTGCAAAGAGGCACCGTTTTCCCTGTTGCCATGGGAACATTATGAAGTGACGTAATTACGCGATGTGAACATCATCGAAAATCTGTAAAACAGAAAGCACACATTTAATTTTTTTATATTTGATTTCTTAATTTTTCCAGAAGTTGTAGCATATTCCTCTTGTAAAGCTCCAGAACTTGTTTGACTCATCAATGTTTTGTAAGTTTGATGTGTTTATTAAGATCTGAAATAAAACAAGATGAACTGAAATATTCCAGCACTTTCTGTGATGTAGTGTGCTTGCTTATCATAGGAAGTAATAAGAAATGACTCTTTACATTAAGGTAGTAGCCTAGTGAGAACAGGGAACAGGGGAATCACTTTCTCTCTTTTTCATCAAACCGCAGTTTCTGCAAGTTCCCGCAATTTCATCACATAAAATTGCAAAAATATCCGCATATTCCATCGCATTTTTTAAGAAAACGTGCCGCATAATCAAGGATTTTTGTCCTCAACAATCACAAAAAACTCCTGTATAGGACTGTATAGACATTTGGAGGGTTTAAAATAAGTAATATTTTTTTCAGTAAAAATGTTTGATAGAGCTTAGTGGCGTGCACAGGGGGGGGCTCAAGCCCCTGCCTCTTTTGTCTCAAAATGTATTGTGCCCTTTTCTGATAATTGTAAATAATAATAATAATTATTATAAATATTATAATAAATAACAATACACGTACACACACTTGCCACTAACAATAATAACTAACCACTAACAATAATAATACAAACAAATATTATATTTAAAAAAAAATTGGCGGAGAAGTGGTAGGCGGAGTTTCCTTTGCAGCGCCTCAAACCGAGCCTTCACGCTGCCGCATTTAACGGTTCTGGTACGCACTACGCTGCAGTTCGCGCGAGCCGCGAGTCTTCAAACGAGCAGCAGGTAACGTTTCAGCTAATATGGAAAATTACATTTATCCTACCATCATCACCATGCTACTCTAAAAGTTGCGGCAGCATGCAAGTTATTCTTAACTATAATAAAAGTGTAACTCGATTTCAGACGCATTCTGAGTGACAAACAATGTCATTCATTTTTATCCCAGGAATAAAAGTGCAAGGGGAAATCTTAAGTCCATTTCCAACTCTAAATTGTAAGGAACTTCTTTGATTTCATAGTATGCTTTACAATAAGGTTCAGTTGTTCATTACTCATGTATGAACTAACCATGAGCAACACATATCTTAGTTAATAATACAACTGTTGATTGTTTATTCATGTTGTCACATTCAGTGCATTAACTAATGATAACAAATACAACTTTTGATTTTAATGTTTTAGTAAATGCTGAAATTAATATTAACTAAGATTAATACATGCTGTAGAAGTGCAGTTCATTGTTAGCTAATGTTAACTAATGAAACCTTATTGTAAAGTGTTACTGATTCATGATAGCTAACACTGTCTTTCATACATATAATACATACATTAAATTTACAACATCAACAAAACTAAATTTATTTTCCATAATTACCTTCTTGATTCTCACTGTTTTGTTCGGTAAAGTAAATAATATTTAGTAATATTATCATAATTTCCCTATTTTCATTTGATGTGTTATGCATTCTAATAATTGTATCAACATATTTTCTTAGAATGCCAAATATTGTGAAATTGAATTTAAATAATTTTAGGTATATTAGGTCCTTCTTGACAGTTGGTGCTGCGAGGGTGTATTTATATTCAATGATTTTTTCACATATGCAGTATTGTTTCAGTAGTTGGTCTTTTACGAATAACTCAATACTTAAGCCAATAGAAACACTGTATAAGAAGGCGATAAAAGTGTTTGATAAAAAAACCCTCTCATTTCACCACTATAAAATAAATAAAAAACATAATCTATTGAGTTTTGAAAACTTTAAAAATTGTAATTATGCATGCTTTGTTTATAAGGTCTGGCATGGCCTTGCACCACCACCACTGAAGGAGTTTATTAAACAGGATAGATTGTGGTATTGGTACCAGGTCTGTCAGTAGAGGGGACTGGGAAGTATCAAATAGGCGAACATCTTTTGGCCAGAAAGTCTTATCAGTGATAGGGAGCAAATATTTTAACAGTCTGCCACAGTCAATACGACAATGTTCTACTTATCACACTTTTAAGGAACATCTTAAGAAGTGGCTTATGAAGAATCAATTGTGTGTAAACATTTTTCTTAGCAAATTTTTGTGATGTGTTTTTATGTATTGTGTTTTAGTAGAGTCTTGTACTGAGTATTTGTTATTGTGTGTACCTGCTAGGGAAAGAAAGAAAGAATAAAAACTAAAAAAAAATCAGGGAACTCTCTGATGCAGCCAAACGAGGCATCCCTCTCACAAGTTAGCTAAAAAGAGAGAATAAAAATGCAGGTACTGTTAAATTAAATGAAAAAAAAATTTGTGTGCCCTTTTTGGTCCCTCCACCCCTGCCCCTAGCTGAGGAGGTCTGTGCACGCCACTGCCGCTCATATTAGCGATAGCTAACATATTCACGTTCTAGAGGAATGCTAGCTGAATATGATTTATAGACAGATATGGAGAACTCATTTGTGTGCAGATAGAAGCTCAAGTGTGACTGAAAACACACATTTCTTGCGGTCCGAGACGCCCCAGGACGGCAGCATGTGTTATTCCTGTGGAGGGAACGAGTCACTGTGTTTTTCTGCAGAGCTGTTGTTCGTTCCCCGGCCCTGCAGGGCTTCAGCGCTCCGCTCGCATTACTCATGCTCTCTGATGATGAAGGCTGAGGTCGCCCTGACCTCACACACACACCCAAACACACACACACACACACTCTCTGAGGGGCTTTCTGACTCCTCAGGCCTCATTTATAACCGTTGCGTCGCACAAAACACGTCGTACGAGTTTAAAAAGATCTACTGACCGCCTAATGATTTTTGTGTAAATACCAAAATGTGGCTTTTTTTGTCTAATTTTCTAACAAACTGTATTCAGGGTTCATACACGCACTGTTAAATGAAATTCCAGGCCTATTAAGGACTTTAAAAGCACTACTTTTTTGCATCTTTATTTTAAAGGATTTTTTTTAATTCATATTACAGATATAAGGTATCTAAAATGCCACTGATTATATTACTTATAATTAATATACACTACCGTTCAGAAGTTTGGGGTCGGTGAGATTTTTAATGTTTTTAAAAGAAGTCTCTTCTGCTCACCAAGGCTGTATTTATTTGATTAAAAATACAAAACAAGCCCAGTAATATTGTGAAATATTATAAACAGCTGTTTTCTATGTGAATATATAGTAAAGTGTAATTTATTCCTGTGATCAAAGCTGAATTTTTAGCATCATTACTCCATTATAAATGTTTTTACTGTCACTTTTGATCAATTTAATGCGTCCTTTCTGAAGAAAAGTATTCATTTCTTTAAAAAAAAAAGGTCAACTTTTGTATGTTCGCGTAAATAATGATCAATAATGCACAATAAGGCCCTATTGGTTTCCATTAAAAATATAAAGCAATTAAAAATACTATTTGGTCAGTGAAAAAAAAGACTGAGAAAAACTTTCTCTGAAATGTATCTGATTTATTTATTCAAAGGCAAGCTAATGTAATGTGACGCACATTCCTATCTCATATTTTCCTAATGTCTTTTTCCTAACCGTTGAACATGATATCACGTGGATGAATATGAATATGCAAATGATATGCAGATGAGGATTTCAGGATCTTCCTCTGACTGGGTTTATAAAGTATATTTTGCGCAGGTTCTGGCGTACGCACGCTTTTATAAGTCTGAATGTTTTCAGCGTACGCGATTTTTGGCTTTCGGGCGCACGTCCACTTTTAGTAAGGGTCCTACGCACAGTTTTTATTGTCCTGGTTTGTTCTGTCCTCAGAGATCTGAAGCTGGATAACGTGATGCTGGACGCCGAGGGCCACATTAAGATCGCAGACTTCGGCATGTGTAAGGAGAACATGTACGAGGGCATGACCACACGCACCTTCTGCGGGACGCCGGATTACATCGCCCCGGAGGTGAGACACGCTAAACCAGGAGTACTAACTAACTCAACTAACACTTTAACTCATCCTTAGTTCTGTAGTCACAATATATATCGCAATACAAAAATGAAAAATGCAACAATATGTATCATGGATAGTGATTATTGTGGATAGTTCACCCAAAATAACATTTCTGTGCGTGAAGTTTACAGAGTTTTAGTGTCAGTATTACTAATAAACTGCTATATATAATGTTGAATATAATGTATAATAATGCAATATTTGTGGGTCCTGATAATGCCAAATGTTACCAGTAAAAAGTGGCGTACATTATTTTAAATATATCTAGTCAGTGAAAGAGCTCAAGCATATTCATCTAAAATAATTCTGTGTTTTCAGCTTCAGAATCATGAATATGTTTATTCTGGTGTCTCTGTTGTCCTCTGCTTTGGGTTTCCAGCAACAAGTCAATACAACACTAAATTTAGTATTTTAATCAAAAATCAACATTTTCTGTTAACCTTTTATCATCGTATAATGAGTTTAGTGTCGAATAATAATGAAAAATGAACAATAATAATGTTCATTAATATAATGAAAGTCAGTGAGGAGTGAAGTTGTCAAAGAGTGAGTGATAGCAGAGATTTCTGGTCTTGTAATGGATCAGGGGTGAGACTTGCTGAAAACACACACACAGTGAGCACACACACACACACACACACACAGTTGTGCGTCTGTCATATTCGCTGCGACGAGGCCTTGCTGACCTCTAACCTCATACACACACAACTTCGACAACATCAGACAACACAGGCTCTCTGGAAATATCTGCCTGTGTTGACGTTTCTGAGAAAAAAATCATATTTAAACAGATTAACAACATATTTTAATCAGTAACAACTGAAACCATGCAAATGCTTTTAATGGGTATTTAGGAAAATCTTGCATCTTTTTGTTGCTAAATCTAAAAATGTTTTTGGCCAGTTTTTGTTGCTAAGTCTTTTAGTGTGTGTGTGTGTGTGTGTGTGTGTGTGTGTGTGTGTGTGTGTGTGTGTGTGTGTGTGTGTGTGTGTGTGTGTGTGTGTGTGTGTGTGTGTGTGTGTGTGTGTGTGTGTGTGTGTGTGTGTGTGTGTGTGTGTGTGTGTGTGTGTGTGGTGTGTGTGTGTGTGCTGAGTATGTGGGTGGAAATGGACTGGTGAAGGGAGAAAAAGCAATTATTATACAGCAAATGGTCAAAAATAGCTGATTAAACAAGCATTGTGCTCTTGAGAAATGAATGGAGAATGAATAGTGTTTCCCAGGAGCTCGAGAGAGAGTTAAACGAGTGACTGACCAGAACTGATACGTGTTTATTTCCTCTTCCTCCGCAGATAATCGCCTATCAGCCGTACGGTAAATCGGTGGACTGGTGGGCGTACGGCGTGCTCCTCTACGAGATGCTGGCGGGACAGGTACTGGGACGAAATTGAAGAATTGAGACTTTGTTTTCTGATGAAACAAGAATTGCATTTTAATGTAGCCGTGTTCAATACACATGAACCCTTAAACACATCCCTCCACCCAGGAGGACTTATACTACCTTCATTGTTTTTATTTTAGACGGACATCAATTAAAGTTAGACATCTTTAGTTAGACATCAATTAAATAAAATAAATTTTAAAAATCGGTCCTCACAGACAATTTTTCATGATAAAATTAAAAAATATACATAATAACTATATACTAAATATTAATTTCAACATTTACTAATGTGTTGTGTTTGTTAACATTAGTTAATGAACTAACGTGAACTAACATGAACAAACAATGATTTTTATTAACTAACATCAACAAAGATTAATGAATACTGCAACAAATGTTTTGTTAATTATTAGTTCATACAAAATACAGTTAATACAATCAAAACTTGAAATGTTTCAGTGATTTACTGAGCACTAATCAAATATTAGTGTCACTGATGGAGAAGCTGTCAGAGATCTGAATATTGATTATGATTATGATATTTCCTGGTTTCCATCACATGTGCATGTGTGTAGTCAGTTTGTAGTGTCCCCCATGAATGTCTGCATGTGTGTTTTGTTAAGCTTACTTGTGTTTGTGTTTCTGTTGTTGCTTTGTCATTTGTGGCTTGTTTCTTTATTCCTAGGGTTTCCCGTTAATATTATTTTTTACTTTATTAATAACCCTGCACTTAGATCCTGCTCTCTCCTGCTACCGCTCATTACAGAAAGAGGCAAAACATTGCAAAGTAAAAATAAAAGGTACACTGTTTTGAAAGTAAAGCATCTTTGCATGAGACTTGTGTCATAAAATCGCTAAATATCAGTATATATCAACATATTTGTATATATTACATCAATACCTTATATATCTGGTTTGTGAAATGTGTTTTATTACAGTTCCAATTCTAAGAAAGAATCTGGAATCTTTTACTCTCGGAAGGAGATTATTATTATTATTATTAAGCAAAATTATTTAAATAAATGTTATATAATACAATATATTGTATGTTACTGCATTATTATTTTCATATCCATGATTTCACCAGCCTGATCTCATTGTTTAAATATAGGTATTAGTATAGTAAGATTTAGTAATAGTCATAGATCAATATTGTTAATTTCATTGTGAATGCAAACACAAGGTAAAGTGTGCGTGCGTGCGTGCGTTTGTGCGTGCATCTGTGTGTGTGTGTGTGTGTGTGTGTGTGTGTGTGGGTGGTACAACCCACTTTACGTAAAATACATACGAATTCTCACGAAAACACAGATCACGTTGTATTTCACAGAAAAGTTTGTAATTGGAGGATCGGTTTCATTCAAAAAGACTTTTAATTTGCATCCGTACACTCTACATGTTCATGAACCTGTCTTTGTGAATGAAACCGATACTGCAATTACACAAACTTTACATAAAATACACACGAATTCTCACGAGATCTCGTTGTATTTCACAGAAAAGTTTGTAATTGCAGTATTATTTCATTCACAAAGACTTTTAATTTGCATTCGTACACTTCATGATGAATAAACTGCTGCATTTGTCTCTTCTGGCATATTCTCTGTTTATTTCAGTGCGATTCATTAATACAGAGCGTTTCTGTGTCTGGCAGAACGGTTTCCAAGGTTACGGCGTTCTCGTCTCATCTTTCTCTCATTGACTCCCGGGTCCAATTACCCAACTGAAGAATCCTGTTTCACTTTAGATGCTTTTGTCTTATGTAATATATGGACCCACTGCTGCGAGGCTGCAGAAAGAAATGACTCGAGAATCATAACCGGTCCTCTTCAGAAACGCTTGTGTGGGTGTCTTTAATGAAGGAGGTCGTGGCTTTCAGCACTTCTGGAGCGCTTATAAAGCACTGAGAATGAGACACAGCATCAACGAGTGTGTGTACATGCTCATTCTCAACCCAATAATGCTCAATAAACATTTCTGTTATCGCCGTAAGATCATGAGCAGCGTAGGATTAGACTGATCGATACAGCAATTATTGATTCATTATTGAAGTGCGCATTGTGTGATATGTGACAGTAAAGCATCCTTATACGGCGGATTGAAGCACATCCAGCGCCAAAACAAGGGTTTTGCGGTAGGGGAGAGAAATATATTGCAAACTTACACTTTGTTTTGACCCAAGAAATATTTAAAAATGTGTTTTCATCTCGTGCAGCCAAAAGACAAATGGTAGAGTTGTAGAAACTTCAAATACGAGAGGAGAATGAGTCTTTAATGCTTTATTTAACATGAAAAACAGTGAAATGCATGGATGCTTAGGTTATGACGTCAGCACCGTGTAGTAGCCTGTTACTTGCATTGCTGGGTTATTGATTAGATGTAAACCGGTAAATCTGGTTATTTTAAAGGTACAATATGTAGGATTTTTCTCCACCAGGGGATGTGACCTCAAGGCGTATATTGATGACGTATATTAAGCTGAATTATGGATCTTGTCGTCAAGCTGATGGATCTTTAATGGATGAGTGAATACACTGATGTTTTTAACATGACTGTGGTGTGAAGCAGGAGCGATTGCTAGACGTACACCAGCGCCACACGCAACGCCAGTCCCGCGGATATAAAGGAATAAGGACATTTCATTCTACCCAACTACACGCAAGTGCTGAATTAATACTCACACAGGACAGTTTATTAGAGGAGTTAAACTTGAGGTAACCCAGCTCTGTTTCACTCGCTCTAACAGTTACACTATCACACTAAACGCATTTGAGTGTGTTGAATGTTGTTGGTTGGGTTGTTTGTTGGCTGTATGAGACTAAGTAAGCTAGATCAACATTAGAATAACATACAGATCATATTCTAACATTTCATCATGTTGAACTAAATAACATTGATTAGTTGTATGTACATTTGCTCACCTGTCTAATAAAGTACATGCAACACTCGCGTCTCTGTCGAGTGGAAGTTAGTCGTGGACGTGGAGCTCTCGCATCTCGAAACATGTTGATCTTCGTTTTAGTCTCTTTTTGTCTCAAAGTCTGCTTGCCATGGTCCATAATGTTTGAACAAAACAACAACAGCGTGAGTGTCCTGCTAGGCATATCGGGTATAACCCAGTTGTCAACGTCTGTCGCCATGGTTACTATGGCAATACGAGCAGAAACAATGGTGGAAACCGAGGGTAACGCGGATATGACATCATTGACTGGCGACTCCTCACCGCTGCTCACACACCCCCGTTTCCTTGGTTAAAATTGCAATTTTCTCACGATTTACAAATAGTTGGAAACATTTGGGATATTGTAAGTAATCAACTAAACAAAATATATAACATTGGCCTAGTAGTTTTTGGATATTTTACTGCCAAAATCCTACATATTGTACCTTTAAATAAACTGATTTTTTATCAGCGTATTAGTGCACATCATGCAAAGGATCTCAATCTCAAGTTCATAAAAAAATATTTGTCACTGGGTTTGTTGAATCTCTGACTGCTCTGATACTGTAAATATGACAATATTAGACTGTTGCTGTATTCAAAGATATTACTTAAGACTAAGAAAAGGCACGTGTGAATTCAAACGTTCATAAACGCGTTTATGACCAACATTTAGAATAAGACTTGAACACTTTCAAGACACTGTTTTGCACTTGTTTATTATCTGGTTGATATGTTTTTATCCTAGAACATACATGGAAATGTAATGGAAATGTTTTCTAACAGCCTCCGTTTGATGGCGAGGACGAGGACGAGCTGTTTCAGTCCATAATGGAGCACAATGTGTCCTATCCCAAATCCATGTCCAAAGAGGCCGTGTCTATCTGTAAAGGGGTCAGTCCTCACATTTCTACACATTTCTTTATGCATATATATATATATATATATATATATATATATATATATATATATATATATATATATATTATATATAATATAATATATATATATATATGATAAAAGAATAATACAAAGGCTATGGTGGAATTAAATTTCCAGCTTGGATTAATAACTGGCATACTTTAATATTGCTGTCAGCTCAAGTCATGGAAATATCAGAGTGGAAGATAATAATATTTCATTTCATTTCCATTCTGCTTGATTATGTTCCCCTATGAGGCCAATAAGATTATTATGAATTATGGTGGCGATATAAAAGGGAGTAAAGGCAGTGATGACACTTAAATGTGGATCATTAATGTAGAATAGTTTCATATATCATTAAACTTTAAATTATGTGTTTTTATATTTGATCTTTTGGTCACACTGTAAGTTTTCATAACGATTATAAAAGAACATTTTAAAAAAGTGTTAAGACACTAATGTTATTTAGTTAGGAACATTAGGAAAATGTTTTGTTTTATTTAAGTGATTTCAGTTTATAATTGGAACATGTTTGTATTGGTTTGTACTTGATTGAAGTGAATCAATCAAAATTAACTTTATCTGGACAATAACTTTACTCTAGAGCTGCTGTAAAGCCTAAACAATCTCTGTTACTGTAATCTCCTATTATCACTGTAAAGCTGCTTTGAAAAAGTCCATAATTGTGACTTGACTATAATGACAAATAAATGAGTAATATAAATGTTTTATACTTTATATTTACCCTTACTAATGCACACAGATGCTCTCTCATTCGTGAGTCTGAGGTAGATGGTCTCAGGTTTAATAATCTGTCTTCTCGTCCACACACACACACAGCTGATGACGAAGCATCCCTCGAAGCGTCTCGGCTGCGGTCCGGAGGGAGAGAGGGATATAAAGGAGCAAGCTTTCTTCCGCAGGATTGACTGGGACCGGCTGGCCAACAGAGAGATACAGCCTGTTTTCAAACCCAAAGTGGTGAGTGTGAATATGATGTCTGTCACCTTTGCCAAGGCTGTTGGTGTTGTTGGATGACAGCTCACTTTCTCAGGTCGCTTGCTTGCATAACTCCTGTTCTTTGATGATAGTATTGCTGTGTCATAGTCTCTCTCAGCCTTACATGATCCTCGATCAAGAGTCGGTTAATGGTCACAACAGTTCTCCAGCACACTGTTGACATACACTGTAAAACTATAATAAACTGTAAAATGACCTATAAATTAATGGTAAAATACTGGCAACACGGGATCAGTAACTACACAGTCTCCGCCTGTTAAATAAAGCAACATACAGCAAATCATCAGTGTTTCTAGATCTTCTCCTGGACTTAGGCCGTGTGTCCACCAAAGTGTTTTTAGCCAGCTGAAAGCGCTAGACGCTCTGCTGAAAACGCTAGCTGTGGCGCTTGAGAGCGTTTTGGCAGCGCAGCGTTTTTTCTAGGGCTGGGTATTGTTAGGAATTACACAATTCGATTCGATTTCGATTCTTGAGGCTTCGATTCGATTCGATTTCGATTCGATTCGATATTGATTTATTAGCTTCGATATCGATTCAATAATAAGTAAATACACAAGTAATTAAGTACCTGGGTATATTTTTTAAATAATGTGTGCAGTATTACCAATGTTTAAGAACAGATTGACCCCAGCATGTTTCCTGTCATGGTTTATTTAGCAGAACAAACTGTACAATATTGTACATGTGTTGAATACAAACCACAACTGTAACAAACAGGTGCTTTATTAACACCTCTAAAGTGCATGTAACTATAAGTAATAGAAAGTATATTTCTTTCTTCCTATACATTCAAGTTATAAAAGAAATGTAAACAGAAGCACAAAATGTGCATACTCATAAAACAAAGTGCAGCCATAGATATTTGTCAACAAAATAAATAACACTGACCAGCTGATCAGAGAACCTTTGGCTAGTTACTGTGCCTGTATGTAGGACACATTACAGACATTTCCATCTTATAACTCATAACATTTTAGTACAATCAACATATAACATGTTAACTCTGAAGCTTTTGTTATCAAACTAGTGCACATGTAGGTATTTTTTAACGTCGCGACGTTCATCTGTTATATGACAACTTAGTTTGAATAAACGAGCAGACACTGATTAGCAACTTGCTCTATGTTTATTTAAAATGAACAGCAAGACGACTAGAAGTGAATGTGCTTTCCGTTAAATGAATCACACACAGTAAACAAAACATTAACAAAAAAACTTTGCAATGAACTGCAATTTAGACGCGCAAACTGCGTGGTGGTGCGGTGACGTACAGCTCGGAAAGATTCGGCTTGTAGTCGTTCATCCTCGGACGCGGCGCCGCACGCACTGTTACATAAAAGCCTTGCACACAGCCAAGCGAAATGAGGCGAAACGGACGCGTCGAGTATAAACAAGGCTTTTCTCCGTGTCAGCGCGCGTGGTATTTAAACATTCTCTATGGTAAAAACAGCGTCTGAACGCTCTCACTAGAGTGTTGCCCACAGCGCCGCCACTGGCCGGTGGGCTGAATCGATTCATAGGATTTGATGAATCGATATTGAATTGAGAAACAAATAATTGCAATGCATTGATGAATCGATATTTTTACCCAGCCCTAGTTTTTTCAGTTTAGACGATTTGTTGCTATGACACAGAATATCCGAAGCACAGTTTACTTGTAACTGATTTCGCAGATAATTTGTTTCATACTAAAAAAAATGTTTCATCCATTTTGTTCGGTTAGCTCTGCTGGTTGACGTCGTTGTACAGAACGAATGTTGAGACAGTTGGTCGGTGGATATTAGCCCCGCCCCTCCTCCACTGTGATTGGACGGCTGGGTAAAAAGTGACAGTGATGAGCGCTGCGTTTTACCCAAAGTTGAACATTCTTCAACTCTCGGTGACCAGTAAAAAACGCAGTGCGCTCAGCGGGAAAAAAACGCTCAGCGCCTCATTACGCTCTTGGCGTTTAAAAAACACGGCGCTCACATTGAAAACAATTGGAAAAATACGCCAGCTGCGTGAAAAAACGCTTCGGTGGACACACGGCTTAAAGCACAGGCTCTACTCTTCAGCACAATGGTGACCCAAAAAACTAGATTTTACAGTAAACTACTGGCAACAGTGTTGCCTGTGTATAACTGTGTTTTAACTTATAGTTTATTACTGTTAAAATATATTTTGTGGGTGTCTTTTTAGCTTACAACTTTAACCCTTTAAACCCCACAGAAAAAAAACTGTAGTGTCCACACTACAAAGAGTAAAAGTAACATTTATGCAGTGTTGAAATTAGATAATTATGTTAATATGTAAGTGATTGTTGAGCATTATTGATGAACACCTGCTGTCAACAAGCAGAATCACTGAAGGAAAGAGGAACAACAAGCATTTACACATTATTACACGTATTATTAACCAGTTTGACTTTATTTCTGTCATATGTCCACAGAAGCTCTTATTGAGATGTTTAATATAAAATGTTTCGTTTGATGTCACCATAACGTTTTTTCTCTGGCTGCTTTAACTGTGTTTTTGCAAACCTCATTTGATATTTGTTGTGATGATCATTGAATGCTCATGTATTGATGAAGACATAACCATCAAGTATTCTCTTGATTCACTGTTCTCGTCAAGTGTTTAATCTATTATCAAAAGTGTTTCATTATTAATAGACTTCAATTTCACATTACCAACACTGTGAAACTACAGCTAGAGTCCCAGCAGCAATCAGTTATAATGAAACACATCATATAAAAAATGCAGAGCTACAGTATAATTTAGACACACAGATATCAACAATGGTGGCAATAAAAAAAGACCATTCAGCTGCATAATTTACTCAAAATAGTCTGTTTGTCTAAGTCATGCTGGAGTTCAAAATGTTTTAAGGCACTAAATGATTTCAATATCCTTCAAAAACGTGTTACTGAATCATATGCTGTAGAATCACAGATATGCTATGATCAATACATATAAAATACTCATAAAATCAAAGATTAGACACAGGATGAGATCAGTGAATCAGACAAGTTCAAGACGATTATGGGATCATCACAACAGACAAAAACAGCTGAGCTTGGCTTTTTCTTGCCATAACAAATGTGTTTTATAAACTCAGTTACAGCAGCCAGAGAGAAACTAATGTTAATGAGTCCAACTAAAGCAAACACTGATCATCATAATGGCGACTACAAACATAATTATTTCCCCTAAACATCAACATCTAAATTTCTGTTAATTCTCAACTAGACCTTCTGTACATGTATGAAGCAAGTAACGTTAAACTGGTTTCACACTTGTGTTTCTCTTTTTTCGTCCTTCAGTTATTCTGCTTTTGAGGTGTTCATCAGTGACTACGTTTACATGCAGCCAATTTTCGGGTTATGGTCGGGTTAAGGGCACTATTTGGGTTTCTGAAACATTAGGAATAACCCGTTTACATGCGTGAGCAGAGAGAGTTACTCCTGTATACATGGAATTGCAATATCCAGTTCGGGGCAGATAGCGATCGCCTTTGTTTGCGCTTTGATGCCGGTAACGTTACTGACCTCGCTCCAGAAGTCTGCTGTGCTGCGTCTCACCATGTTTACTTCCGGTATAGTGCACACGGGTTTTTGTATGCGCAGAGAAGTTCATCTACTCAAAAGACCAAGATTTTCCTTGTGAATAGAACATGCGCAGAACACAGATCACTATGGGGATATCCCGATACGCGTTTACATGACCAAAAATTCGGGTTAGAAAAGGGGTAACCGGTTTTTAAAATCCGGGATATGAGCATATTCGGGTTTTTGCCGGTGTTTACATGGCCGTTCACGACCGGGTTATTGCTAACATCCCGGTTTTGAACGGGTTATTGGCTGCATGTAAACGTAGTCAGTGTCTGAATTCACTCACTTCTCTTCATTCACTCAGTCAAGTGGACTATATTGGTAAACTAATGTAGAGAATAGAGAATGAGGGTATAGGGTATGATTTGGTACACAGCCTATGAGTGCTGTTAATCACAGTATATTCCTGTAGGCTGCTTAACGAAAACAACAAACATTACCCAGAATGCATTGTTTTGTTGCATTGTTACAATATATCACTGTTTTTGTGGAAAATTATATGTTACTAACTCTAAATATACCCTTCCTCAAACCAAGCAAAAGCTCCACTTTTCACCTCAATGGTAATGCAAGTGAAACAATTCTACATCCCGACATTAAACATAAGTGTCTCTCTTTTCTCATCTTGCTCAAAAAAACAGAAAAAGTTAGACTTTACTTCAACATTTTTACTCTGGCAATTAAATCAAAGCATGCTGGGAACTACACTTTCAGTTACATCACACTGTGAGTCTGGCAATCTATCAGATCATTGAGATGAATGAATCATTTTCTTTCTTTCACTTGTTCGGTGCCTGACAGGAAGTTAACAATTGGCAAAGGGGGGCGTTGGTGAACTGCCTAATGAAACAGTGGGGGGGTTGAGAGCTCACACTGTTACAGCTCAATGTACTGTTTATAGTCTTGACCAGCCAATGAGGTCACTGACGCAAGATCAGTCTGTCCTCAAAGTCAATACGCCCCGTTTTAGAGACTTGATCTGATCCATCGGGAATTACTGGTTGATGCAAAATTGGCAATATATGGCAGGTGGATTGAGTCGTCAGGTTCAAATGAAGTTTTTGTGATGTCAGCTAAAAGAGAAAGCCATTTTAGAGCTGGTGGATTATGGATTGAAGACAAAAATGTGTCCCTTTAGAATAAAGTACACTGATCACCTGCATAATAAGTAGGAATGTGTATTGTGAATAGACACAGGGTCTTTATTTTGATGGTCCCTTTAACACATTCTGTTGACTATTAGTAACATTGCACCTACATATCTACAACGCTCATTAGACTGTTAGTAGAGTATTAGTAGACTGGTTGGATTAGGGTTTGAATAAATTGAAATGTAGTTGCAAAGTTACTTATAGGCCCAGATGTGGGCCGACACAATGAAAAAAGATGATCCCAGTGTTATGTAAGAATCCAGGAGTGATCATATTAAAAAAACGATGTGTTGACCATTACCACAGTTCACTGCAAAAAGTGTTTGTGATTAGCTCTCCCACTTCTAGGATGATTTCTCAGCATTTGTTTTGGAAACCTGGCACGTTTTCTCTTCTTAGTTTGGTTAATTTTGGCATTTATGAACACGGCAATCACACTAAACAAAAACAATCACTCCAAGATCATCTGAACGAGGTGGTCTCGGTCCCATTGAAAACTCTGGGGTGGTTTTGCTGTGGTGATTCAGGTGCAATCTGACCAATGATAGGACACTTTTACTCATATCTCACTTACGGAAACACATTTTGGTAGATTTAATACTTAGTCAATTTAGCTTAATAGTGGGATTGGGAATCGAAAATCAATTTTGGATCAATGGAACCGGATCCATAGGTCAGGAATCGGATACTTGTTTTAATTATTATCCTATAATTCTTATTGTGATTTTACACCATTCAAGCTGTTGACTGAATAACTTTTCTATTTGTTATGTATATTTTATGTATACGGTGTAGTGTTATTTAACATTTGATTACAGTTTATGTACCTGAATATCTTAAAATCTAAAACACATGTATCTTTTTGTTGTATTTATTTAGTAAGTCTCATTGAGTGTTTACTTGTAAACGTTCTTTAGCATGTAGATTTTGGTTCATGGTATTCAGCTTTGCAAATAGACTTTGAATAAATGTGAATGATATCTACATTTAGTTTTTTTTAAATTACATATTTCGATAACCAGATTCAGAATAGAAATTGGAATCGCTTCGAATTCAAACGATTCTCAACCAGGAGCCCACATGATAAAGGCCTGGACTATTTTAAGAGTCGTTTTATGTGTTTGCATCAAAACCACCCACCCTGTGTGCTCACTGTGTATAAACTGTATGTGTGTTGAAGTTTTAAACGGGTATAATTTGATTCATCTCACACTGTGGCCACCCATGAGTGTTTGCAGAGCCCTGGGTTAAAAGAGCCCCCTCAAAGGACCCTATTAGTACGTCAACCTTCAACACAGCCCTGTATATTTCCCCTTCCAAACGCTTTTTATAAAACCCTAATTTTACTGGACGTATGAGTGTTAATGTTGCCCGTGTGACGCCAATGAATTTTCTCTCATGCACACTGCCAGCGTTTCAATTGAATCTAATAATAACCCAGGTCTTTCTTCTCGCCTTTCTTTCACAGAGCGGCAAAGCAGCGGAGAACTTCGACAAATTCTTCACCCGCACGCAACCAATGCTGACCCCTCCAGACCAACTGGTCATCGCCAACATCGACCAGAGCGAATTTGCTGGATTCTCTTTCATAAACCCAGAGTTCATCCACCCATCGTCGCTTCACAGCGTGGTATGAGACGGCCCCGTGAAGAAGAGCCTCAAGCTAACAACTGCATCCATGTTATCAATGAACTCATCAAATCTTTGTAGACAGTTGAATACCCTTTATCTGAACATATCTGAACTGATGGGGGGCTGGAGAAGTGGGTTTGATATATAAAATCATGACTTTAAGGGAATATCTAATAAGGGGAATATCTAAAGTAGATGATCTGTTCCAAAGCCTGGTGAGTGTTTTAAAAAAAAAAGTTATTTATTGGCATTGATAGAATCTTTAACATCCATAGAACCTTTCCAAGGCTCTTTAGAATTTTGAAATGTTCTAAGGAAAAAAAAGTTCTTTTAAGAACTTTTTAACCAAAAAATGGTTCTTCTATGGAATCACCGCATTTTGAACTTTTGTTATTAAGAGTTGTAGACTGACAAATGATTATTTTATGAGGTTTCATCTCGGTTAGGATGCTGCTTTTCTAGACAGAAAGGCTTTTAAACAGAACGATAATGTTTGCCCAGACAACAACATATTGTTGGCCCAGATCCGGCCCACATCTGGCAGAGATCCAGTGGTTGAATCCACATGTGGCCCGGATCTGGGCCAATCATATTCCACAGATATTTTAGATGGTGGAGACAGTGAACGATCCCCTTTTCCAGTCATCAGATTAGTGTGTGTGAAGCATGCTGACATGAAACCGGTTTTTGTGTCCTATTCCCGATGTCCTCTACTGCCATTTCTAATGTTCTTGAATTATATATTTGTAAATCTAAATCTTGTTATAGGAGTGCCAAAATATAACTGCATCAAAAAGGTTTTTATATCCAGCTCTATATATATATATATGCATATTGATTTCCTACTAGATGGTGGTGTCCCTTATCTTGGGCTGAAACTTGAACCCTTATCGCTCTTCGAGTTTTAGCATGACAACTTCCAATCCCGTCACTGCCTGCTCGCCTGGTTCCTACTTAGTCAACATATACACAACTTTTTCTCTTGCTTTTAATGATTGGTAATACATGCACCCGCTTGCATGTTCATTTTTATTAAATGCTTAATTTATCATATTTAACTATGTTTACGCCCATACTGCAGATTTTCCCACACAATCAGAAATGGTCTTTGGTTTAAATCTTGCATATTATGCTAAAGAAAACAAGCACTACTACAGCATGTTTTGGTTGGGTCTCCAAAACCAAACCAGGACATATTTCACTCAAGAAAAAAATGAATCCTGTTTTTATTTTTAGAACCATTACGATTTTTTTGCATTGTGACATTTGCAGCACTCAGTGTTAAAGGGGTTATATGTGAGAATTGTCATGTATTAATCAGTTTTTTATAGCCAGTGTGTAAACAGCTTGCGATGAAACGTAAAAAACGAGACGTTCCCCGACTTCCTAGGTGGTGTGTAAAAGCCTGTAGACTGATTTCTATGTGAAGGACTATTTCCGTTCTATGAAATGAATGCTTATACAATGTTCAGGATAATGTCAAAAGAGTTATTCTGTTCTGTAATATGCAAAGAAAATGAGTTCATTCAAACTATAGTCTCACATTGCCAGATCTATATTTGATGCCGGTGCATTGCGGAGCTGGTGCAAACATATCCACATAGTTATGAGCCTATTTACATATTCATCTTAAACACCGCTCTCAGCAGCGTGGACGGATGTTAGTTAACAGTATATTACTGTAAAGCTATTTCTTTTTACTTTTAAGCAAAGAACACAAGAACTTCGCCGTGAGTATATCGGGGCGTTCAGTCTCTTGTACGTTACATGTGAACGAGTGAGAGTTTCAGCTGCAGTTCACTTAACGGCCACCGGTGTCGCTAATAACACGTTTCTGAATTCTACATATAGCCCCTTTAAACTCATTTTCCCTAAATGCAAAAAAAACTAAACTTTCTCCTTACTGTGATGTGGCAAAATGCGAAATAAAGGTTTTTACTGTGAAATTGACTGTACATTAAGTTAAAATCATGGTAGTGTTTGTTGTTTGTGTTGCCTTTTACTGTAATACTTCATGACGATAATGATAATCCAATGAAAATCATCCCTGAGAATAATGAGAACTACAAAAAAAGTTAGAGGAGAAAGTGCGAGAAAGTGTCTTAACATTTTTGTCACAATGCAAAAATTCAGTTATGTATAACCTCTAATATTAACCCTTTTTCTGGTAGTATTTGTGTGATAAATACTCTTCGTGTTATAAATTACATGTTCTGAAGTTCTTATCAAAGTATTTATCTTATATTTTTTAATCTTTTTAGTTTATGATTATCATGCATATTTGCTCTTTGAGTACTTTTAAGTAAAGCACTATGTTACACTTAAGGTACACTATATATTCCATGATTTTTGTAAATGCAGAGAAAGCATTTAGGTCCTGCAGATTTTATACTAAGAACTGAATGTGCTTTTACTAACTTAGATGGTTTCTATGTTTAGATGATCCAAAAAGACTAGTTTGCAAACTTTGTTATATGTAACTCTGCTGTGTTTTCTAAGCTGATAGTATACGTGTAGGAGCTGTGTGTAGACTGACTGGGCTATGTGGATGTACTCATAGTGTGTGTGTGTGTGTGTGTGTGTGTGTGTGTGTGTGTGTGTGTGTGTGTGTGTGTGTGTGTGTGTGTGTGTGTGTGTGTGTGTGTGTGTGTTTTGAACTGCAGCTGCTGTGTGCATGTGGCGTGTCGGCGAATCTGCGCATGCGAAACGTGTTGCATGATTCCAGGAATCCGGAGTCCTCTAGCATGGGATGATTGTCACACACCGAGTACGATACCTGTCCCACCTTAACTATCTGCCATCATGTTGTTGTTGTCTCTTTCTTTCCTGTTTAGTTTCAGTCGGTGGATGAAGAATTAGACTTCCATGTAGATTCCTAACCAAAATCGATCTGATTTACCTAAAAGACAACCGGGAAAAGATGGAAATTCAATATTAGCACACTTCAGACATCATTTTTTGGATTCTCCTTGTAATCAGTACCTCAGAAATGCCGTATTTACACATTAGACGGCTCGTTTGGGCTCTTGTCTTGTGCCAAGCCCTCGGTGGAACGGTTGAATTTCACCACTCTGTGAGCACATGTGATCCGTCATTTTTAGTAGCTATTTTTTATTTTAATAGACCTGATATGTTTGATGTGTATGTAAGCGTATTGAGGAAAAGAAATTTACTCTGTTTTTCTGAATTAACGAGTTAATTATCTCAGAATTACGAGATCATTTTTCATGGAAAAAGTTTTTGCTCTGTTTTCTGAATTAACAAGTTAATTATCTCAAAATTAGGAGTAATTCATAAAAACAGAGTGAAAAAATGTTTTTCATGAAAAATGTATCTCATAATTCTGAGATAATTAACTCGTTAATTCAGAAAAATTTTTTTCAATACGCTTCCGTAGATGTGCAAGCCCCTGTGGATGGAAGAAAAACAAACAGGATCAAGTAGATATTCCAGGTGTTTATTTCTTCATCCTATGAAGTAAATGAATTGATGTTACGAGTGGAATAGAGCCGGTCCTCTTACGAAGCGATGGAGAAAGCAGTGAAGTGGTTGTCTTGCAGGATGCAGGTTAACACAAGTGTCTCACATTGAGAGTATTTGGGAATGTAGAGTTAATGTGTTTGGTTGTGGTTTCTGCATGTGAGCTGGCATTACAGAATTGACTTGACATATTAAATATCTCATATGAACATTCCACCCAGCCATTTCTTAATATAGATTCTAGGAATTATACAAATATGTATTATTATTATTATTAAATTATAAATTCCAGGACAGTGTTTGATAAAGTTATTTCACTCTTCTTTGTATTTCTTTACAGAATTCTGTCCCTCTGTAGTTTGTGAAGGATAATGTGTATAAATAAATGTATGACAAAATGGATAATGTCCATGATCTGGTTCTTCAACATCAGGAAGGTGATGGGGTTGTGCTTTATCGGATGTAACCTTTCATGTAGTGTGTAATAAAGCTGTTTGTAAATCTGTAAAGTCTACAAAATTGTAAAGATTAAAGTGCACTATAAATGGAGCTATTGTCTCCTAAAAGAAAGACCAATCACAACAGACTGGGTCATCTGACCAATCAGAGCAGAGTAGACCAATCACAACAGACTGGGTCATCTGACCAATCAGAGCAGAGTAGACCAATCACAACAGACTGAGTCATCTGACCAATCAGAGCAGAGTAGACCAATCACAACAGACTGGGCCATCTGACCAATCAGAGTAGAGTGGACCAATCACAACAGACTGGGTCATCTGATCAATCAGAGCAGAGTAGACTAATCACAACAGACTGGGCCATCTGACCAATCAGAGTAGACCAATCACAACAGACTGGGTCATCGGACCAATCAGAGCAGAGTAGACAATCACAACAGACTGGGCCATCTGACCAATCAGAGTAGACCAATCACAACAGACTGGGTCATCTGACCAATCAGAGCAGAGTAGACCAATCACAACAGACTGAGTCATCTGACCAATCAGAGCAGAGTAGACCAATCACAACAGACTGGGCCATCTGACCAATCAGAGTAGAGTGGACCAATCACAACAGACTGGGTCATCTGATCAATCAGAGCAGAGTAGACTAATCACAACAGACTGGGCCATCTGACCAATCAGAGTAGACCAATCACAACAGACTGGGTCATCGGACCAATCAGAGCAGAGTAGACAATCACAACAGACTGGGCCATCTGACCAATCAGAGTAGACCAATCACAACAGACTGGGTCATCTGACCAATCAGAGCAGAGTAGACCAATCACAACAGACTGGGCCATCTGACCAATCAGAGTAGAGCAATCACACCAGACTGGGTCATCTGACCAATCAGAGCAGAGTAGACCAATCACAACAGACTGGGTCATCTGACCAATCAGAGCAGAGTGGACCAATCACAACAGACTGGGTCATCTGACCAATCAGAGCAGAGTAGACCAATCACAACAGACTGGGTCATCTGACCAATCAGAGCAGAGTAGACCAATCACAACAGACTGGACCATCTGACCAATCAGAGCAGAGTAGACCAATCACAACAGACTGGGCCATCTGACCAATCAGAGTAGAGTGGACCAATCACAACAGACTGGGTCATCTGACCAATCAGAGCAGAGTAGACCAATCACAACAGACTGGGTCATCTGACCAATCAGAGCAGAGTAGACCAATCACAACAGACTGGGTCATCTGACTAATCAGAGCAGAGTAGACCAATCACAACAGACTGGGCCATCTGACCAATCAGAGTAGGCCAATCACAACAGACTGGGTCATCTGACCAATCAGAGTAGAGTGGACCAATCACAACAGACTGGGTCATATGACCAATCAGAGCAGAGTAGACCATTCACAACAGACTGGGTCATCTGACCAATCAAAGCAGAGTAGACCAATCACAACAGACTGGGTCATCTGATCAATCAGAGCAGAGTAGACCAATCACAACAGACTGGGTCATCTGACTAATCAGAGCAGAGTAGACCAATCACAACAGACTGGGCCATCTGACCAATCAGAGTAGGCCAATCACAACAGACTGGGTCATCTGACCAATCAGAGTAGAGTGGACCAATCACAACAGACTGGGTCATATGACCAATCAGAGCAGAGTAGACCATTCACAACAGACTGGGTCATCTGACCAATCAGAGCAGAGTAGACCAATCACAACAGACTGGGTCATCTGACTAATCAGAGCAGAGTAGACCAATCACAACAGACTGGGCCATCTGACCAATCAGAGTAGACCAATCACAACAGACTGGGCCATCTGACCATTCAGAGCAGAGTAGACCGATCACAACAGACTGAGTCATCTGACCAATCAGAGCAGAGTAGACCAATCACAACAGACTGGGCCATCTGACCAATCAGAGTAGACCAATCACAACAGACTGGGTCATCTGACCAATCAGAGCAGAGTAGACCAATCGCAACAGACTGGGTCATCTGACCAATCAGAGCAGAGTAGACTAATCACAACAGACTGGGCCATTTGACCAATCAGAGTAGACCAATCACAACAGACTGGGTCATCTGACCAATCAGAGCGGAGTAGACCAATCACAACAGACTGGGCCATCTGACCAATCAGAGTAGACCAATCACAACAGACTGGGTCATCTGACCAATCAGAGCAGAGTAGACCAATCACAACAGACTGGGCCATCTGACCAATCAGAGTAGACCAATCACACCAGACTGGGTCATCTGACCAATCAGAGCAGAGTAGACCAATCACAACAGACTGGGTCATCTGACCAATCAGAGCAGAGTGGACCAATCACAACAGACTGGGTCATCTGACCAATCAGAACAGAGTAGACCAATCACAACAGACTGGGCCATCTGACCATTCAGAGCAGAGTAGACCAATCACAACAGACTGGGCCATCTGACCAATCAGAGTAGACCAACCACAACAGACTGCGTCATCTGACCAATCAGAGCAGAGTAGACCAATCACAACAGACTGAGTCATCTGACCAATCAGAGCAGAGTAGACCAATCACAACAGACTGGGTCATCTGACCAATCAGAGCAGAGTAGACCAATCACAACAGACTGGGTCATCTGACTAATCAGAGCAGAGTAGACCAATCACAACAGACTGGGCCATCTGACCAATCAGAGTAGGCCAATCACAACAGACTGGGTCATCTGACCAATCAGAGTAGAGTGGACCAATCACAACAGACTGGGTCATATGACCAATCAGAGCAGAGTAGACCATTCACAACAGACTGGGTCATCTGACCAATCAGAGCAGAGTAGACCAATCACAACAGACTGGGTCATCTGACTAATCAGAGCAGAGTAGACCAATCACAACAGACTGGGCCATCTGACCAATCAGAGCAGAGTAGACCAATCACAACAGACTGGGTCATCTGACCAATCAGAGCAGAGTAGACCAATCACAACAGACTGGGTCATCTGACCAATCAGAGCAGAGTAGACCAATCACAACAGACTGGGCATTGACCAATCAGAGCAGAGTGACCAATCACAACAGACTGGGTCATCTGACCAATCAGAGCAGAGTAGACCAATCACAACAGACTGGGTCATCTGACCAATCAGAGCAGAGTAGACCAATCACAACAGACTGGTCATCTGACCAATCAGAGCAGAGTAGACCAATCACAACAGACTGGGTCATCTGACATCAGAGGAACATCACACAGAGGCATTGACATCAGAGCAGGTGACCAATCACAACAGACTGGTCATCTGACCAATCAGAGCAGAGTAGACCAATCACAACAGACTGGGTCATCTGACTAATCAGAGCAGAGTAGACCAATCACAACAGACTGGGCCATCTGACCAATCAAGAGGTAGACCAATCACAACAGACTGGGTCATCTGACCAATCAGAGTAGAGTGACCAATCACAACAGACTGGGTCATTGACCAATCAGAGCAGAGTAGACCAATCACAACAGACTGGGTCATCTGACCAATCAGAGCAGAGTAGACCAATCACAACAGACTGGGTCATCTGACTAATCAGAGCAGAGTAGACCAATCACAACAGACTGGGCCATCTGACCAATCAGAGTAGGCCAATCACAACAGACTGGGTCATCTGACCAATCAGAGTAGAGTGGACCAATCACAACAGACTGGGTCATATGACCAATCAGAGCAGAGTAGACCATTCACAACAGACTGGGTCATCTGACCAATCAGAGCAGAGTAGACCAATCACAACAGACTGGGTCATCTGACAATCAGAGCAGAGTAGACCAATCACAACAGACTGGGCCATCTGACCAATCAGAGCAGAGTAGACCAATCACAACAGACTGGGCCATCTGACCAATCAGAGTAGACCAATCACAACAGACTGGGTCATCTGACCAATCAGAGAGAGTGAGACCAATCACAACAGACTGGGTCATCTGACCAATCAGAGCAGAGTAGACCATTCACAACAGACTGGGTCATCTGACCAATCAGAGCAGAGTAGACCAATCACAACAGACTGGGTCATCTGACAATCAGAGCAGAGTAGACCAATCACAACAGACTGGGCCATCTGACCAATCAGAGTGGACCAATCACAACAGACTGGGTCATCTGACCATTCAGAGCAGAGTAGACCAATCACAACAGACTGGTCATCTGACCAATCAGAGCAGAGTAGACCAATCACAACAGACTGGGTCATCTGACCAATCAGAGAGAGTAGACCAATCACAACAGACTGGGTCATCTGACCAATCAGAGCAGTAGTAGACCAATCACAACAGACTGGGTCATCTGACCAATCAGAGTAGCAATCAAAGACTGGCATGACCAATCGACGTAACATCACACAGACTGGGTCATCTGACCAATCAGAGCAGAGTAGACCAATCACAACAGACTGGGTCATCTGACATCAGAGCAGAGTAGACCAATCACAACAGACTGGGTCATCTGACCAATCAGAGCAGAGTAGACCAATCACAACAGACTGGGCCATCTGACCAATCAGAGTAGACCAATCACAACAGACTGGGTCATCTGACCAATCAGAGTAGAGTGGACCAATCACAACTACATGACCTAGGTGCCATCACAAGACCACCATCAGAGCGAGTAGACCATCACAACAGACTGGGTCATCTGACCAATCAGAGCAGAGTAGACCAATCACAACAGACTGGGTCATCTGACCAATCAGAGAGCAGAGTAAGAAACCACATGCACACAACAGACTGGGTCATCTGACAATCAGAGCAGAGTAGACCAATCTCACAACAGACTGGGCCATCTGACCAATCAGGAGTAGGACCAATCACAACAGACTGGGTCATCTGACCAATCAGAGCAGAGTAGACCAATCACAACAGACTGGGTCATCCATCAGTACCAATACAGAGCAGAGTAAGACAATCACAACAGACTGGGCTCATCTGACCAATCAGAGCAGAGTAGACCAATCACAACAGACTGGGTCATCTGACCAATCAGAGCAGAGTAGACCAATCACAACAGACTGGGTCCATCTGACCAATCAGAGCAGAGTAGACCAATCACAACAGACTGGGCCATCTGACCAATCAGAGCAGAGTAGACCAATCACAACAGACTGGGTCATCTGACCAATCAGAGCAGAGTAGGCCAATCACAACAGACTGGGCCATCTGACCAATCAGAGTAGACCAATCACAACAGACTGGGTCATCTGACCAATCAGAGCAGAGTAGACCAATCAGCAACAGACTGGGTCATCTGACCAATCAGAGCAGAGTAGACCAATCACAACAGACTGGGTCCATCTGACCAATCAGAGCAGATAGACCAATCACAACAGACTGGGCCATCTGACCAATCAGAGCAGAGTAGACCAATCACAACAGACTGGGCCATCTGACAATCAGATCAGAGTAGACCAATCACAACAGACTGGGTCATCTGACCAATCAGAGAGGAGTAGACCAATCACAACAGACTGGGGTCATCTGACCAATCAGAGAGTAGACCAATCACAACAGACTGGGTCATATGACCAATCAGAGCAGAGTAGACCAATCACAACAGACTGGGCCATCTGACCAATCAGAGTAGACCAATCCACAACAGACTGGGTCATCTGACCAATCAGAGCAGAGTAGACCAATCACAACAGACTGGGTCATCTGACAATCAGAGCAGAGTAGACCAATCACAACAGACTGGGTCATCTGACCAATCAGACAGTAGACCAATCACAACAGACTGGGCCATCTGACCTAATCAGAGCAGAGTAGACCAATCACAACAGACTGGGCCATCTGACCAATCAGAGTAGACCAATCACAACAGACTGGGTCATCTGACCAATCAGAGCAGAGTAGACCAATCACAACAGACTGGGTCATCTGACCAATCAGAGCAGAGTAGACCAATCACAACAGACTGGGTCATCTGACCAATCAGAGCAGAGTAGACCAATCACAACAGACTGGGACCATCTGACCAATCAGAGCAGAGTAGACCAATCACAACAGACTGGGCCATCTGACCAATCAGAGTAGAGTGGACCAATCACAACAGACTGGGTCATCTGACCAATCAGAGCAGAGTAGACCAATCACAACAGACTGGGTCATCTGACCAATCAGAGCAGAGTAGACCAATCACAACAGACTGGGTCATCTGACCAATCAGAACAGAGTAGCCCAATCACAACAGACTGGGCCATCTGACCAATCAGAGTAGACCAATCACAACAGACTGGGCCATCTGAGCAATCAGAGCAGACCAATCCCACCAGACTGGGTCATCTGACTAATCAGAGCAGTTCAATCACAACAGACTGGGCCAACTAATCAGAGCAGTTCAATCACAACAGACTGGGCCATCTGACCAATCAGAGCAGAGAAGACCAATCACAACAGACTGGGCCATCTGACCAATCAGAGCAGAGTAGACCAATCACAACAGATGGGTCATCTGACTAATCAGAGCAGAGTAGACCAATCACAACAGACTGGGCCATCTGACCAATCAGAGTAGACCAATCACAACAGACTGGGCCATCTGACCAATCAGAGCAGAGTAGACCAATCACAACAGACTGGGTCATCTGACTAATCAGAGCAGAGTAGACCAATCACAACAGACTGGGCCATCTGACCAATCAGAGTAGACCAATCACAACAGACTGGGTCATCTGACCAATCAGAGCAGAGTAGACCAATCACAACAGACTGAGTCATTTGACCAATCAGAGCAGAGTAGACCAATCACAACAGACTGGGTCATCTGACCAATCAGAACAGAGTAGACCAATCACAACAGACTGGGCCATCTGACCATTCAGAGCAGAGTAGACCAATCACAGCAGACTGAGTCATCTGACCAATCAGAGCAGAGTAGACCAATCACAACAGACTGGGTCATCTGACCAATCAGAACAGAGTAGACCAATCACAACAGACTGGGCCATCTGACCAATCAGAGCAGACCAATCACAACAGACTGGGTCATCTGACCAATCAGAGCAGTTCAATCACAACAGACTGGGCCATCTGACCAATCAGAGCAGAGTAGACCAATCACAACAGACTGGGCCATCTGACCAATCAGAGTAGAGTGGACCAATCACAAAAGACTGGGTCATCTGACCAATCAGAGCAGAGTAGACCAATAACAACCGACTGGGCCATCTGACCAATCAGAGTAGACCAATCACAACAGACTGGGTCATCTGACCAATCAGAGCAGAGTAGACCAATCACAACAGACTGGGCCATCTGACCAATCAGAGTAGACCAATCACACCAGACTGGGTCATCTGACCAATCAGAGCAGAGTAGACAAATCACAACAGACTGGGTCATCTGACCAATCAGAGCAGAGTGGACCAATCAGAACACACTGGGTCATCTGACCAATCAGAACAGAGTAGACCAATCACAACAGACTGGGCCATCTGACCATTCAGAGCAGAGTAGACCAATCACAACAGACTGGGTCATCTGACCAATCAGAGCAGAGTAGACCAATCACAACAGACTGGGTCATCTGACCAATCAGAACAGAGTAGACCAATCACAACAGACTGGGCCATCTGACCAATCAGAGTAGACCAATCACAACAGACTGGGCCATCTGACCAATCAGAGCAGACCAATCACAACAGACTGGGTCATCTGACCAATCAGAGCAGTTCAATCACAACAGACTGGGCCATCTGACCAATCAGAGCAGAGTAGACCAATCACAACAGACTGGGCATCTGACCAATCAGAGTAGAGTGGACCAATCACAACAGACTGGGTCATCTGACCAATCAGAGCAGAGTAGACCAATCACAACAGACTGGGTCATCTGACTAATCAGAGCAGAGTAGACCAATCACAACAGACTGGGCCATCTGACCAGTCAGAGTAGACCAATCACAACAGACTGGGTCATCTGACCAATCAGAGCAGAGTAGACCAATCACAACAGACTGAGTCATCTGACCAATCAGAGCAGAGTAGACCAATCACAACAGACTGGGCCATCTGACCAATCAGAGTAGACCAATCACAACAGACTGGGTCATCTGACCAATCAGAGCAGTTCAATCACAACAGACTGGGTCATCTGACCAATCAGAACAGAGTAGACCAATCACAACAGACTGGGTCATCTGACCAATCAGAACAGAGTAGACCAATCACAACAGACTGGGCCATCTGACCAATCAGAGCAGACCAATCACACCAGACTGGGTCATCTGACCAATCAGAGCAGTTCAATCACAACAGACTGGGCCATCTGACCAATCAGAGCAGAGTAGACCAATCACAACAGACTGGACCATCTGACCAATCAGAGTAGAGTGAACCAATCACAACAGACTGGGTTATCTGACCAATCAGAACAGAGTAGACCAATCACAACAGACTGGGCCATCTGACCATTCAGAGCAGAGTAGACCAATCACAACAGACTAAGTCATCTGACCAATCAGAGCAGAGTAGACCAATCACAACAGACTGGGTCATCTGACCAATCAGAACAGAGTAGACCAATCACAACAGACTGGGCCATCTGACCAATCAGAGTAGACCAATCACAACAGACTGGGCCATCTGACCAATCAGAGCAGACCAATCACAACAGACTGGGTCATCTGACCAATCAGAGCAGTTCAATCACAACAGACTGGGCCATCTGACCAATCAGAGCAGAGTAGACCAATCACAACAGACTGGGTCATCTGACCAATCAGAGCAGAGTAGACCAATCACAACAGACTGAGTCATCTGACCAATCAGAGCAGAGTAGACCAATCACAACAGACTGGGCCATCTGACCAATCAGAGTAGACCAATCACAACAGACTGGGTCATCTGACCAATCAGAGCAGAGTAGACCAATCACAACAGACTGGGCCATCTGACCAATCAGAGTAGACCAATCACACCAGACTGGGTCATCTGACCAATCAGAGCAGAGTAGACCAATCACAACAGACTGGGTCATCTGACCAATCAGAGCAGAGTGGACCAATCCCAACACACTGGGTCATCTGACCAATCAGAACAGAGAGTAGACCAATCACAACAGACTGGGCCATCTGACCAATCAGAGCAGAGTAGACCAATCACAACAGACTGGGTCATCTGACCAATCAGAGCAGAGTAGACCAATCACAACAGACTGGGTCATCTGACCAATCAGAACAGAGTAGACCAATCACAACAGACTGGGTCATCTGACCAATCAGAGCAGAGTAGACCAATCACAACAGACTGGGTCATCTGACTAATCAGAGCAGAGTAGACCAATCACAACAGACTGGGCCATCTGACCAATCAGAGAAGACCAATCACAACAGACTGGGTCATCTGACCAATCAGAGCAGAGTAGACCAATCACAACAGACTGAGTCATCTGACCAATCAGAGCAGAGTAGACCAATCACAACAGACTGGGCCATCTGACCAATCAGAGTAGACCAATCACAACAGACTGGGTCATCTGACCAATCAGAGCAGAGTAGACCAATCACAACAGACTGGGCCATCTGACCAATCAGAGTAGACCAATCACAACAGACTGGGTCATCTGACCAATCAGAGCAGAGTAGACCAATCACAACAGACTGGGCCATCTGATCAATCAGAGTAGACCAATCACACCAGACTGGGTCATCTGACCAATCAGAGCAGAGTAGACCAATCACAACAGACTGGGCCATCTGACCAATCAGAGCAGAGTAGACCAATCACAACAGACTGGCCCATCTGACCAATCAGAGTAGACCAATCACAACAGACTGGGTCATCTGACCAATCAGAGCAGAGTAGACCAATCACAACAGACTGGGTCATCTGACCAATCAGAGCAGAGTAGACCAATCACAACAGACTGGCCCATCTGACCAATCAGAGTAGACCAATCACAACAGACTGGGTCATCTGACCAATCAGAGCAGAGTAGACCAATCACAACAGACTGGCCCATCTGACCAATCAGAGTAGACCAATCACAACAGACTGGGTCATCTGACCAATCAGAGCAGAGTAGACCAATCACAACAGACTGGGCCATCTGACCAATCAGAGTAGACCAATCACACCAGACTGGGTCATCTGACCAATCAGAGCAGAGTAGACCAATCACAACAGACTGGGTCATCTGACCAATCAGAGCAGAGTGGACCAATCCCAACACACTGGGTCATCTGACCAATCAGAACAGAGTAGACCAATCACAACAGACTGGGCCATCTGACCATTCAGAGCAGAGTAGACCAATCACAACAGACTGGGTCATCTGACCAATCAGAGCAGAGTAGACCAATCACAACAGACTGGGTCATCTGACCAATCAGAACAGAGTAGACCAATCACAACAGACTGGGTCATCTGACCAATCAGAGCAGAGTAGACCAATCACAACAGACTGGGTCATCTGACTAATCAGAGCAGAGTAGACCAATCACAACAGACTGGGCCATCTGACCAATCAGAGTAGACCAATCACAACAGACTGGGTCATCTGATCAATCAGAGCAGAGTAGACCAATCACAACAGACTGAGTCATCTGACCAATCAGAGCAGAGTAGACCAATCACAACAGACTGGGCCATCTGACCAATCAGAGTAGACCAATCACAACAGACTGGGTCATCTGACCAATCAGAGCAGAGTAGACCAATCACAACAGACTGGGCCATCTGACCAATCAGAGTAGACCAATCACAACAGACTGGGTCATCTGACCAATCAGAGCAGAGTAGACCAATCACAACAGACTGGGCCATCTGATCAATCAGAGTAGACCAATCACACCAGACTGGGTCATCTGACCAATCAGAGCAGAGTAGACCAATCACAACAGACTGGGCCATCTGACCAATCAGAGTAGACCAATCACAACAGACTGGGTCATCTGACCAATCAGAGCAGAGTAGACCAATCACAACAGACTGGGCCATCTGACCATTCAGAGCAGAGTAGACCAATCACAACAGACTGAGTCATCTGACCAATCAGAGCAGAGTAGACCAATCACAACAGACTGGGTCATCTGACCAATCAGAACAGAGTAGACCAATCACAACAGACTGGGCCATCTGACCAATCAGAGTAGACCAATCACAACAGACTGGGCCATCTGACCAATCAGAGCAGACCAATCACAACAGACTGGGTCATCTGACCAATCAGAGCAGTTCAATCACAACAGACTGGACCATCTGACCAATCAGAGCAGAGTAGACCAATCACAACAGACTGGGCCATCTGACCAATCAGAGTAGACCAATCACAACAGACTGGGTCATCTGACCAATCAGAGCAGAGTAGACCAATCACAACAGACTGAGTCATCTGACCAATCAGAGCAGAGTAGACCAATCACAACAGACTGGCCCATCTGACCAATCAGAGTAGACCAATCACAACAGACTGGGTCATCTGACCAATCAGAGCAGAGTAGACCAATCACAACAGACTGGGTCATCTGACCAATCAGAGCAGAGTAGACCAATCACAACAGACTGGGTCATCTGACCAATCAGAGCAGAGTAGACCAATCACAACAGACTGGGCCATCTGACCAATCAGAGCAGAGTAGACCAATCACAACAGACTGGGCCATCTGACCAATCAGAGTAGACCAATCACACCAGACTGGGTCATCTGACCAATCAGAGCAGAGTAGACCAATCACAACAGACTGGGTCATCTGACCAATCAGAGCAGAGTGGACCAATCACAACAGACTGGGTCATCTGACCAATCAGAACAGAGTAGACCAATCACAACAGACTGGGCCATCTGACCATTCAGAGCAGAGTAGACCAATCACAACAGACTGGGCCATCTGACCAATCAGAGTATACCAGACTTTTTGAGCACATTATTCCACCAGTAAGTGCTATATAGTCAGTTATGTTCATGATCTCATTGTTTTCCAGCTGGTTATGCTTTATTAAGCTAAACCACACAAATCCCCCATTCACCCACACACTCCCCACAGTACTGACTCAGGCAGATCATGGGAATCATAAAGTATTTAAAGATCCTAATGCCTCATAAATATTCTGGTTCCTTAAGGGTTCCATTAATGCTTACGTATGTGCATTTAAGACATACATATATGAAAAATGAAATGCAGTTCCACTCCCAAATTATAAGTTGAGGTAAATAAATACATTTGAAGCAAATATAGCTGCAAGCAACAATGCTGGGCCACAGCCCGAAGGCACCGCAAGTATTTTTAACACAGCAAGCACAAATAATACAGCATGTACAACATAATGACATGAAAACTAAAAAAAAAATTATATATATATATATATATATATATATATATATATATATATATATATATATATATATATATATGAATTATCAATATATTAAATGGTTTAATTTTAATATATACAGAATAATATATTTTGTTAATACATTACAATATATTGAATAATACATCAGGAATTGCCGTATTTCATATATTGAAAAATATGTGACAATATGTTTACTAATATATCATAATGTATGTAATTTTATATTCAGTAATGTACTTCAAAATATATAGACGTATATGTGATCAGATATGGTACTTCACATGTAATATATTGCAGATATATTTACTCATGCAACATAAACACATTTATAGAGAAATATATAATTTGTTTCATATTGTCAATGTAGTTGACAATAGCATAAGCACACCTGCACGTACTAAAGTTTTTAGCGAAGAGACTATCACTGTGCTGAGAAGTGCACAGTCAATACTTGTAAAATATAGTAATTATAGTAATAATGATTTCGTCAACCTAACCACAGACTCTACTCTTCAACACATTACCCAGCTAACAGACTTTTGTTATAAGAACGTTCTCCAAATATTCAGTGTTGGTTCTGGGAACGTGAAAAATGTCCAGTTTTCTTGACGTTAGAGGAACGTGTTTTAAAAGGTGTAATGTTCCTCAAATGTTCTTTCAACTTAATTTTTATTTAAAATTCAACATTATAAGAACGTTGATTTCTAACATTCCAAGAACATAAAAATGTCCAGTTTCCTGAATGTTACTAGAACGTTATTTAAAGGTTAGTGTGATGTTCCTGAAACATTCTTTTAATCATCTTTCGAAAGAGTAATAAGAACACAAACTACAACTCTCTTCAGAAACAGCCTTAGATGAACTGAAGTTAAAAGACATTAACTTTCTGAAGATCTGATTAAACAACTCCACAAACAGCATTACCAGCTTCACTTATTACTAACCAGACTGACTTTATTTCTTTTATGTCTACAGAAGATCTTATTGAGAATTAACAGAGGTTTAGATGTTGATGTCTTATTGAAAATATTTCGTTTGAGGATACCATCATGGAGATCAGTGTTTGCTGTAGTTGGGCTCTTGATCCTTGACTTTCACTAATAGTACTTTATTTGCAATTGCAGGTATTCATGGAGAACATTTCTGCATTTATAAAGCAGAACAATATGTCTGGACTGTAGTTAAACAATTGCATTTCTTGTACTTTGAATTGATTGATTCACTTTAGAAACTTAAAAGTGTTTAGAGAGGAAGTTAATGATGTCATGAAATGAACAATGAAATCATTTGTAACTGAAGAAAATTATGTGAGATTGTGCAAAACTTTTCAAAAGTTAAAAATGACACACTTACACACCAGTACTCATCATACAAACCTCAACAATGGTGACAATCAAAAAATAATTCATATGCATAATTTATTCATGCCGCAATGCATGCTGGGAGCCATGAATGTGTTTTGTATCCTGGCATGAAGAATGTCACCATTGTTGTGTTTCATATACCGAATGTTGATGTCTGTGAGTGTAGAAAAGACTCAACAGCAAGTTAGTATCTTAAAGCAATAGAACTATAACAAATTCAATGCTGTATATTAAGCTCACAGAAATCAACATTCAGCAGCTGAAATAATGTTACAAATCATCTTTTTCAATTGCTCAGTATAATATTTTTCAATAGTGTTTCAATGTCAGTCTGGTTAGTAGCTAATAAGTGAAGCTGGTAATGCTGTTTGTGAAGTTGTTTAATCAGATCTTCAGAAAGTCAATGTCTGTTAATTTCTGAATAGAGTTGTAGTTTGTGTTCTAATTTTTCGGAAGATGATTGAAAGAGTGTTCCAGGAACATCACACTAACCTTTAAATAACGTTCTAGTAACATTCAGGAAACTGGACATTTTTATGTTCTTGGAATGTTAGAAATCAACGTTCTTATAATGTTGAATTTTAAATAAAAATTAAGTTGAAAGAACGTTTGAGGAACATTACACCTTTTAAAACACGTTCCTCTAACGTCAAGAAAACTGGACATTTTTCACGTTCCCAGAACCAACACTGAATATTTGGAGAACGTTCTTATAACAAAAGTCTGTTAGCTGGGTAGTAACTCCAAAAACTCACACATACCAGAAAACCCTGTTTAGTTAAAAAATAAAAAATAATAGATAATTAAAAACTATCAGATCTCCCCCTATATTAATAATGAGCAAAACATATCTCGAGACTCGATCCGGGAAGCTCGCAGTAAGCCCTCGATGGAAGATTGTTTTGTGTGAGGTGGAGGACACATAGCCTATTGGAACAGAAGATGTAGTAGGCATAGCCTATGTATAAAACTTAATCAATCAGCAAACTACAATTAAGTTATAGGCTAAGTTCATTCAAATTAATAATATTTGACTAAATCTTTGTTTTTCCTGGAAAAGGGCACATAAAATAGAGCGGTGTCGTCAGAAAAAAGACTTTGAGAGATGACTGGAGGAACTGTGTGAAACATTTCATTTGAACGGACAGAATCGTTTAACGAATCAGTGACGCGCACTCTCGCGCTCGCGCTAGTCTTCATCATCAGTCTCGAGCGCGCACACACACACACACACACACACAGACTGGACTGTAGAGCTGCTGCTTCACCTCTAGCTGGATACACACATTTACTCTCATCAAGAACATCTACAGGTAATTATCATCCTTTCTGTGTGGATGAAGGAACATGCACTGCTGTCGTCATGTAAACACATGCATGCGTCTGAAATGTACTGATGATTTCATATTCTGAAGTCAGATATGTGTTAGCTCTCATTTATTTGTGTGCTTTAAATATTAGTAGCCTATTGTTTATATTTAGTACATGTTAAACGTGTTCAAAATTGCTTAATTGTTTGCATATGTTTAATACCCTAATGATAACGCAGATGTGCAGCACATAATCAATATTCAGTCCTCACGTTATTTTTGCTGCAACATGTGTAAAGAGAAATAAAATGATTAGTCATTACACCATTTAAAGCGGTGAACATGTAAATAGATTTTAAAGGTAGGCTACGGTGTCAAAACTTAGTGAGTTGACTAACGAGAGTGCATTTCTTAGCATCGGTGGTTCTCCTCATAATTAAAAAATCAGTCATCATATTATGCAGTTATTGTTATTGCAACAGAATTGTGGTAAATAGTATTATCCACCACTCATAAAAATAAACAAAAATTACAAAAAGATTGTGAAGTTTGACTGATTTTACTGTGGTAAAAATAGCTGTATGAACATTGTAATATTGGTGGAAAAAAATTAACAATAATTAATAATTGGTTCTTCACCATAAAGCAATCTGTATCGGTCATAAAAATATGATGCACAAAAATTCTAGGTTTTGAGACAAAATCGAGTCATGTCAAGTAAAATCTATTTCTATAGCGCTTTATACAAAAGCTTTTTTAAAATCAGCTTTTCTGTAATAGACAGTAAAATAACTATTAATGTTGGCAAATTCTTCAATTATAAAACTAATTTAATTTCCGCTGCTGCTCTACGGAGGCCATTAATTCATTAAGTTCGATGTTGATTCAATTTAGCTCAGTAAAGTTTATCAGTTGTGAAACAAACTCATATAAAGTATAAAACAGCCCTACAGAAGACAATGGTGTCATTATTAAAGTGAAGGACAGTTGTAACAAGCATTTAAAGGTAGGGTAGGCAATTTTCGGAGAGGCTAGCAATAGCGAGTTAGCTTTAAAGATCCCATCCTCCCTCCAAAGCGTCTCCAAAGACACGCCTCCTTCAAAACACATGGGCTGCGTCCCAAAACTGAACAGTGCTGCCTTCGAGGATGCATTTCAAGGTAGCCATCGGGGCACGTCCAAATCCAATGTTAGCTTCACTTCCAATCTTCTAAGAAACCTTCATCTGATGGATTTTCGAAGATAGCACAGATCTGTCATTCAGTGCCTTTGATATCCCACAATCCTCTGCTTTCTATTCTGTGACAGTTGAGCTAAAAAATAAATATAACATATGAAAGTTGTGGTTAGTCGTCAGTTTGTGTGTAAATGTATATTTTTGACCAACGTTTTTCACTTCTGATGTCATTTCTAGCGAGAAATTACTATTTTATGTATTAAAGCGTCATGAGAGACGGCGTTTAACTAGGCCTAACTCATGTCTCAAAGCACATTACAATAATAATGAACATAAACAACTTAAAGAGCTCTAGTTTTACCACCTGTCCGCTGCAGATTCATTTTACCATTAATAGTGTTTCCATAGAAACGCATAAATTAAAGTCACGATTCTCTTTCCAAATGATGTTGTGAACGCAGCATAGGCTGGTTGTTGCTTCGGTTCAGGAGGAACTGTAAAAGACAGCTGATGTTTCGTTTGTGGCTCTCTGTGACTGACGTCTGTCTACACTCATAGCATTAAACGCGCTGTGGTGTCCGCGCTAGCAGGTGCGCGGAGGTATGGAAATATTTATGACATCTTTGGACGAACATTTTATGGTCCTACGCCTTCCACAGGCAATTTAAATACATTTAGACCACTTAATGATTTCTATCAGGATGTGAAGAGACTTTCAACCAGCGTAACAAAAGTGAAGAGTTTTACATGTGCTGTTCATAGAAGACTTAAACTCAAATTTTGATTGTGTGGATCTGCATCTGCTTGGTTGTAGAGCTATTTAAAATGCACACAACTGTACATGTACATGTGTCATTAAATGTGTGTTCTGGAGCTCATGAGTGTGTCGGTCTTTAAACAGGTCCATCATCCCGGCAGCGATGGACGCTCTGGCGTTCTGATCCAGAGACAGGTACTGCATTTTATATCAGAGCTTTGTGTGTGTGACAGATATTGACATGATTGAAATATCAACTTTAATGCCATGCGCCAAGCCAAAAAAAGGTGAAGCGGTACCCTCATGTCACTATTTAATACATATCACGATACTGAACTCACAATACGATATTATTGCGATACACCAAGACATATGATAAATGGTTAACAAAAAATAAACTTGACTAAAATGCTAAATTTGGTGTTGTATTGTGTGTGTAAATGAATAGGCTTGGACTTGTTGCTGGAAACCCAAAGCACAGGACAATAGAGACACCAGAATAAACATATTCATGATTCTGAGGCTGAAAACACAGAGTTATTTTAGATGAATATGCTTGTGCTCTTTCACTGACTAGATATATTAAAAATAATGTACGCCACTTTTTACTGGCATTATCAGGACCCACAAATATTGCATTATTAGACATTATATTCAACATTATATGTAGCAGTGTAATGTAGTACTGACAGTAAAACTCAGATTTTTTTCACACAGTCATTTTCATTTTGGGTGAACTATATTCTCACTATCCATGATTAACATATTGTTGCATTTTTATATGTTGACACGATATATTCTTACACCCCTAGCAGAAACAGTTAGACAGTGACAGCTGCTGAAATGACAAACGTATGTGAAACTGCAGTGTGAGAGTGTATTTTTGTACATTGTGTGCTTCCGAAAAGCCTTGTTTCCACGAGGCGCTTCACTCGACAGATTTCCTGGAGATGTAAGTGTGTGTGTGTGCTTCCCTCAGGTGGTGTGTGAGTGTGTGAGCGCCCCCTGGTGGCATGAGCGCGTGCGGGAGGAAGGCTCTGGCTCTGCTCAGCAGTGTGTTTGCGGTCTGCAGTCTGGGTCTGCTGGGCATCGCTGTCAGCACGGACTACTGGCTCTATCTGGAGGAGGGCGTCATCATGCCTCTCAACCAGAGCACGGACACACACCTGTCCATACACTCCGGCCTCTGGAGAGTGTGTTTCCTGGCAGGTCAGTCACATTCCTCAGTTACTTAGTGTTAAAGGATAATTCGAGTATTTAGCACTTTGAGTCTATTTTCTAGTGCAATTAAAGGGACACACACAAAAAACTGCCCGTTTTTGCTCACCCTCAAAAAAGTGACAATTTTAACATACTATTAAAAATATCTGTGGGGTATTTTGAACTAAAACTTCACATACACACTCTGGGGAAATCAGAGACTTATTTTATATCTTGTGAAGGGCCCCTTTAAATACCCATTTTTCCTATATTTCCCTGTTAGAGTCGTTGTTGTAAAGTTGTCTTCTGTAAATAGCCGGTCATTCGACTTCATTCCAATGGACTTCACACATTCAAATGGGTTTTAATTGATTTATGCCATCATTTTGGGCATTCTGGACTGGTTACAAAGGTTTCAGCTCTATATGTGTGTCCGGCTTTGTCCGTTGTTGTCTGGGATCATCATTTTTTGGATGTGTGATGCTGTATTGATGAGGTTTATCCATGCGAGGCTGTATGTTTGTTATCAATGAGCTCACACGCCTCTGAATGGGCAAACAACGGCTGCTGTGGCACAAACACACACGTTAGTCTCAGTGAAGGAATGCAGTGTGTGTGTGTGTTGTGTGTGAAGATTGGGCTTGTTCGATCCTAACCCACGCTGTTTATATCCGGTGAGCGTGACTGTGAACAGATGCGAGCTCTACGGGATCACCATCAGCCATGTGATTTAAACACCCCAAACTTTCCGAAGTCTCACATTATTTCTGTGCTTTAAAGTGAGAGGGTTGCATTGCGTTGGGTGTTACAGTGTGTGAATGTGATATAAGACTTGATCCTGTAGGTCTCATCACATGATGAAAGTGTCAGTAACACTACAGGCTCCCGAAGGAAAGATATTAGGGACTTTAAAGTCCCCCTGAAAAAATCTTATTGTATGATCATTACAACTTCATCACATCTCCTCTCCTGTCCAATCAAATGCTCTCTAGAATCTGAAGCTCCGCCCCCTCTGCCATATAAACACCACCTGCCTGAAGTGACTAGTTATCTATTTAAAGTCTATTCTTCAGGAAGAAGAGATGACAACTTTTTTTGTTGATTATTTTTTCCTCAAAAAAAAAAAAGTATTGTTTTCTGCTGTAATTTAGTGCGCTAAAATGCACCCCTAAAAGGTAGTACTATAAGCTCAGTCAGATTTACCTCCAATGTTTAGGCTACAAATGTCTCTAGAAATGATCTGTCCGTAGATCTACTACTTTAACTCTTTTATTCAAGCTTTTTACAAAAAGAAGGACAATAGAGTCTTTGTTTCAACATATTAACCAAGAAATCCAGCTGAAATATTAACAAAAGCATTTTACAAAAGAGTCATTTACAAAAAAAGAGGGGATAAAAACTGTGAGTATAAATGCATGCTCCAAAACATAGGAATATATTACAAAACAATACCAGTAAAATAATATTAAATTAAAATATATATGTATATATATATATAATATAAGAGAGAAAGAAAACAACAACAACAAAAAAAAACAGCAAATTGCACCTTTTAAAACAATCGCAGAAAAAAATAAATAGAAAACCTCTGAAACCACGAGATTAAGGGCCGTTATTGTTATTATATTGTATTCAGAGCCAAAGCTCATCTTGTCCTGTGTGTGGTGTGTGTGTGTGTGTGTGTGTGTGTGTGTGTGTGTGTGTGTGTGTGTGTGTGTGTGTGTGTGTGTGTGTGTGTGTGTGTGTGTGTGTGTGTGTGTGTGTGTGTGTGTGTCAGTGGTGTGTAGGAGAGGGGCCGCTGCTTCACCATCGAATATGTGATGCCCATGAATGTTCATCTGACCAGTGAGTCGACGGTCAACGTTCTGAGTAAGTCCATAATTTTACCATCATATACTATAGTACTGATTTTAACAGTCAGGATGGTGTTTAGTCTCATCCTCGACTCTGTGTTTTCATGTGGAGATTAGTCAGAGCTTAACCCCTCACCACAACACACACACACACACACACACACACACACACACACACACACACACACACACAACACACACGATGTGAAAGAAATGATGTGTGTCAATAGGATCTGTGCATTAGGTCTTAAAGTGACAGCAGTCTAATACAGTAAACCTGCTACTGTCTGTCAAGAGAACTCAATAACTTTAGTAGATTTAATATGAATCAGTGTGAAGACTGTGCAGTGTTTTAGTTTTACATTTGATTATTCAGTTTCTGTATTGTTTCTTAATGTAAGCCAACCTGAAAAACTTACAGCACTGTATACTTGATTTGTATCTTTTATTGTATATGATGGGTGTTTTTGACTGAAGAACCATAACTAAAACAATAAAAAAACATAATTATATTGTGTTTTACGAGCTACAACGACTCTTAAACTTTATGGTTATAGTTGTCGTTATTGAACAGGCCTTTCACTTTTCCGATGATGCTGTTTGTTTTCAGAGATGATTCGTTCGGCCACGCCGTTCCCGCTGGTCAGTTTGTTCTTTATGTTCATTGGTTTTGTGCTCAACAATATCGGGCACATTCGGCCCCACCGCACCATACTGGCGTTTGTCTCTGGGATCTTCTTCATCCTGTCAGGTACACTTTCCCCTTCCTCGTCAAGTCTTTTCTTTCATTTATATAACGCTTTTTACAATACAGAGTGTTTTAAAGCAGCTTTACAGAGATAACAGGAAAATAATGCAACAGAGTTTGTTTCTAGAAGAAAATAGCGTCACAGTCCAGCTTAACGACAACTCCGGCGCAAAATGAACCTACACAGCAAAATCTCCAGTGTTAAATGAACTCTCCTGGGAGTTTATATGGCTCCAGACTCAAGAGTGTTAAAGTGTTAAAATATGTCACCAAAGGAGAAAATCTATTTTTAAGCCACCATTATGGTGATTAGTGTTTGCTTTAGTTGGGCTTGTGACACTTAACCTGTTAACATTAGATGTTGTTTGGCTGTTGTATCTAAGTTATAACGGCCAGATGATCAAAGAGAAAAGGTGATCTGATGGTATTAGTTATGATTTGACATAATCATTACTTGACCTTCAACATGACATCATGACTTTTGCGTAAACATACACGCCAGTTTCAAGTCAAGTGGCGTGTTATTAATACGCATTTTGAGCTGTATGCGTGTATATCTACGCCGTTATGTCCGAGTGATTCCGCGTATATGTACACGCTGTTAAAAATCCGAGCGAAATAAAGCCAAATTTTGATATACATCTGGGGGAGCGATATTTTTCTTACTAGGATGGTAGGGAAAGACTCATAAATGGTATTAACCAGTGACGGGTAGGTTTAGGGACGGGGTTGGGGTAGGTCATATATTTATATATACAGTAATGTAACGTTAAGTCAACGGCGTTCATAAACACGCTGAAAAGCGATTATGCGTGTTGATAGCACGCCAAAAATGGAAATACGAATTGGCGTGTCATACATACGCAGTTTCATGAGATCAGTCTGTGACCTTCATCAAAAAACTCATTTAGAGCCTAATCTCTGACTTAAAATGTATATTGTGGATTACAACATCACAGTGATTCTACAGCACAAGATCCAGAATTTTCCAAAGGATTTCTAAAAGTTATTTTGAATTACAAAAAAAAACACAAGACATCAAGATTCAGTGTATGAGTCTCAACAATGGTGACAAACAAAATATTCAATTAGGAAAAGGAAATTACTAAGACAAATCAGATCATAATTTATTCATACCACAATGCATGATGGGAGCCATGAATGAGTTGTGATTGGTGGTCCCCAGAATGCACTGCAACATGGTTTATTATTGTCACCATTGTTGAGATTCACAGGCTGATTATTGATGTCAGTGTGTCTAAATAAAATAATTAAAAAAAAATTTTGATTGAAAAGAACAACTGTTAAGAAATAGTTTGGATTATGTTGAAATTGCTGAAAATTGTTTGCTATATAACACAGGTCTGCTGTAACGAACGAGGTATAAACACTCTAAATGAGTTTTGTGATGGTCAAGTGATGATTATGTCAAAACATAACCAATACCATCAGACTTCCTATTCTCTTTGATCATCTGGCAGATATAACTCAGTTACAGCAGTCAAACAAAATATAAAGTTAATGATTTAAGGGTCACCAGCCCAACTAAAGCAAACACTAATCATCACAATGGTGACTTAAAAATGAGATTTTCAAGCAGAAAATCTGCTTGATTCTCCTTCAGTGATTCTGCTTGTTATCATCAGGTGTCTTCAATGATGGTCAATCATCACTCAATTATTCACTTAATTATCTCATTAACTTTAACACTCTTGAATGTTAATTCAACACTCATATTTTAACACTTCAACACTCTTGAGTCTGGAGCCATATAAACTCCCAGGAGAGTTCATTTAACACTGGAGATTTTGCTGTGTAGGGTGTAATATCACATTGGTACAGAGTCGACCGTTCTCTGAGATTTGTTTTCATGATAATCGAATGTAAAGAGTTTTATCTCTAAAAACTGTTTAGCTTATAACGCTAGTATATGGGGCATCGAGTAAGTAAAGATAAATCGCTAGTTAATACCACTAACAAGGCTCAAAATAGCCCCACACTAACATAGTAGCATAATGAGGGTCTCTACCTGCAAACCCAAGCATTGAGAAGTATTGTAAGTGTACAGACAGTTTAATAAGAAGATCCTTTATAAAGACAGTTTAATAAAAAGATACTTTATAAAGACTGTACATGTCGCGTATGGAGGCAGAAGCCATCTTTGGAAAACAGTCTCGACCAGTCAAACCACGAACGCCGTGCTACGTGAGATGGACGATAGGATTTCACAAACGTAATTCCCTTCTTATTATGCTAGTGTTAGTGTGGGGATGTTTTGAGGCTTGTTAGTGGTATTAACTAGCGATTTATTTTTACATACTCGATGCCCCATATACTAGCGTTATAAGCTAAACCGTTTTTAGAGATAAAACTCTTTACATTCGATAATCATGAAAACAAATCTCAGAGAACGGTCGACTCGGTACCAATGTGATGTTAGGTTCCAATTTGCGCCAGAATTGTCCTTTAAGTAAGTTCAGTGATGTTTCATTTTAGTTGTAAAAACGTTATTAATTTAGTTCATTTATATTAATTTGTGTGTCACACAGGTCTGTCTCTGGGTTGGGTCTGATGTTTGTGTGTCACACAGGTCTGTCTCTGGTGGTGGGTCTGGTCCTCTACATCTCCAGCATTAATGACGAGATGTTCAGCAGGACTAAGAGTAGTGAGGCGTTCTTCAGCTATAAGTACGGCTGGTCGTTTGCGTTCGCTGCCGTCTCGTTCCTGCTCACTGAGGTGAGGACATCAGACTGCTATTCACACTTTCTCTTCTCTGCTGTTAAATCAGTGTGTGTGTGTGTGTGTGGTATGTGTCTCACTTTAAAGATGTAATCCCAGCTAACAGATTTTTGTTATAAGAACATTATATCCCTGTAAAGCTGCTTTAAACAGTCTCTATTGTTAAAAGCGCTGTATAAATGAAGGTGTCTGGACTTCAGTGTGTGTTCAGAGATGTGGGTGTGTGTGTGTTTAGAGTGCAGGTGTGATGTCGGTGTACCTGTTCATGAAGCGCTACACGGCGGAGGAGATCTACCAGCCCCACCCGAGCTTCTACCGGCCCCGGCTGAGCAACGGCTCTGATTACTCGGGTCAGTTCCTCCACCCGGACCCCTGGACCCGGGGCCGGAGCCCATCAGACCTGTCGAGCGACGCCTCGCTGCAGATGAACCCCAGTTACCCAGCTCTGCTCAAGTGTCCCGACTACCAGCACGTGTCCTCCTCGCCCTGCTGAGCGCATCGCCGGCCTCCAGGTCAAGCACACCAGTGACAACACATACATTCTCCACAACACCAGTGACAAACTATACATTCATCCACAACACCACTGACAACACTAACTTCATCCACAACACGTGACAACACTATACATTCATCCACAACACCAGTGACAACACTATACATTCATCCACACAGAGATAATGTGTCTACGCCTTAGCATACTTTTGAGTGTGTAGCAGAAGAGTCACTCTCAGACAAAAGGTACAAAAGCTGTCACTGGGACAGTACCCTTCAAAAAGGTCTAATATGTACCATTTAGGTACTAATATTACCTTTAAGGGACTAATATGTACACTTTTGGTACTAATATGTACACTTTAGGTACTAATATGTCACTTTTGGTACTAATATGTACACTTTTGGTTCTAATATGTACATACTTTTGGTTCTATATACATGTACACTTTTTGGTACTAATATGTACACGTTTGGTTCTAATATGTACACTTTTGGTACTAATATGTACACTTTTGGTACTAATATGTACACCTTAGGTACTAATATGTACACTTTTGGTTCTAATATGTACACCTTAGGTACTAATATGTACACTTTTGGTACTAATATGTACACTTTTGGTACTAATATGTACACTTTTGGTTCTAATATGTACACTTTTGGTACTAATATGTACACTTTTGGTACTAATATGTGCACTTTTGGTACTAATATGTACACTTTTGGTACTAATATGTGCACTTTTGGTACTAATATGTACACTTTTGGTTCTAAATATGTGCACTTTGGTACTAATATGTACACTTTTGGTACTAATATGTACACGTTTGGTTCTAATATATGCACTTTTGGTTCTAAAATGTACACTTTAGTTACTAATATGTACACCTTAGGTACTAATATGTACACTTTTGGTACTAATATGTACACTTTTGGTACTAATATGTACACTTTTGGTACTAATATGTACACTTTTGGTACTAATATGTACACTTTTGGTTCTAATATGTACACTTTTGGTACTAATATGTACACTTTTGGTACTAATATGTGCACTTTTGGTTCTAATATGTGCACTTTTGGTTACTAATATGTACACTTTAGGTACTAATATGTACACTTTTGGTTCTAATATGTACACTTTAGGTACTAATATTGTACACTTTTGGTTCTAATATGTCACTTTTGGTACTAATATGTACACTTTAGGTACTAATATTGTACACTTTTGGTCTAATATGTACACTTTGGTACAATTTATCACTTTAGGTACTAATATGTGCACTTTTGGTACTAATATGTACACTTTTGGTTTAATATGTACACTTTAGGTACTAATATTGTACACTTTTGGTTCTAATATGTACACTTTTGGTACTAATAATGTACACTTTAGGTACTAATATGTGCACTTTTGGTTCTAATATGTGCACTTTTGGTTCTAATATGTACACTTTAGGTACTAATATTGTACACTTTTGGTTCTAATATGTACACTTTTGGTACTAATATGTACACTTTAGGTACTAATATGTGCACTTTTGGTACTAATATGTACACTTTTGGTTCTAATATGTACACTTTTGGTTCTAATATGTACACTTTTGGTTCTAATATGTACACTTTTGGCACTAATATGTACACTTTTGGTACTAATATGTACACTTTTGGTACTAATATGTACACTTTTGGTATGTACACTTTTGGTTCTAATATGTACACTTTTGGTACTAATATGTACACTTTTGGTACTAATATGTACCTTTGAGGGACTAATATGCACTCTTTAGGCACAAAGGTACCGCCACAGTGACAGCTTTATATCTTTTCTTCTGAGAGAGACGAGCTTTGAGATAAACTATCACGTCACACACTTGTGTCTTTAACAGTGTCTCTCTGTCAGTAATCTGAGCTGTCAATCATCTCGTCAAAGATAATTCCTCCACATTTCATGTCATTTTCCACAGTATCGTATAGAAATGCAGAAGCTCGTTGATCTTTCATGAACAGACTCTCCTCATATTAATGCAGAATGATGTATTTAAAAGTTAATGGCCAAACCGATCTTTATAAAAGTCCACATTGTTATTGCATATATAAATATAACACGCATAACATTAAATTAATGTGTTTTTTTGATCAGGTTAAACTTTGGGACACACTTATTTTAACGGATGGATAGTGTGAGCATTGAGAGATTGTATGATGTGCTCGTTCCAGCAGGGGGCAGTATATGATTATGATAACACTTTACAATATGATTCATTAGTTAACATGAACAAGACTTCTTCAACATTTATTAATCTTAGTTAATATTAATTTCAACATTTACCAATACATTATTAAAATCAAAGGTTGTGTTTGTTAACATTAGCGCTGTAAACTACCAATGAACAGCTGTATTTTAATAACTAATATTAACAAAGATTAATAAATACTGTTAAATGTATTGCTGACTGTTAGTTAATACATTATTGTAAAGTGTTACCAGTATTATTATTATATGGAGTGATTCACACACTGGTTATTATAATCATCCAGGTTTAATGTATAACTGGGTGTTCGTCCATGTAAATATTTATGGTGCTTAATTATACAAATATGAATTGTAGCCATTATGGATCTCTAGCCTTCTATTACATCAATCTGCTTTTGAAGAAAAGTCCAATATTTGTGTAATGTGTGTATATATACTATGTATGTATGTAATGCAATATCTATTCATATCAAATTGTTTTCTTATAAAGGTTGTTGTATCTAAATTATTCGTAAATAATCGCAGAAATTGTCTTGATATCTACTGAAAACAAATATAGATGAACAAATGTACCATGGATTTCACAAATATGTATTATTGCACATCTAAAAATGATGAACTGTTGTTTTTAAATATTTGTGATGAGATATTATATAGTTGTCCAGCTTCAAATTAATTTTAATTCTGTTAACATTGGATAAAATATGTACCTGCATATACATTGTTTTTTAATTTTCAAAACCAACGTCATGAGCTGCATATCATGTGTATATATTCATATAATTATATATATTTGTCAGTATTATAGACATTGCTGGCAAAGGGTTTTTTAGGTGGTGACAGAGTTTGCTTTATCATTCAATCAATCTTTTTTATTTACAAATAAAGAGTATTGTACAAATATTAGAGAATACAAGAGAATACATCATAAATGTAACACTAAGGGGGCTTAATGTATATCTACATATAGATATTGATACATTTACACATTTTTGCTTCATTGAAAGTTGGATTGAGTCAATAATGCGCTCTATTTCTTTCTTGAATTATTTAAAACATTTGTGAACATGCAGTTTTGACATTAAAATAATTAAATGTATTATATAAACCTGACTGTGCTTGTCTCTAGTTCTCCGAAAGACCAAATCATAAATTTTCCAAAGATGCCACAGTTTCAGGGGAACTGACACATAAAGTGCAACAAAAATCTAAATTAATTTGATTAAAAGTCACTGGGTAAATCTTGTATATAATTTTGAATGACATTTCTTTGACTTTTTAATTTTTCCACATAATATTGTCTGTCAAACGATTCCAATACGAGTAAATATCAGGCAAAAACAGTGTTTGTTAGAAATAACGCTCTTATGGATCAGTTTTGTGAGTTAAACAAATAGTATAAGAACTTACAATAAGTTAAATTATATAATATATATATATATATATATATATATATATAATATTTTTTTTTTTTTTGATGTCTAAACAGCGTATGATTTCAGGCCATATTACACCAAAAATTTGCATAGTCCTCCATGTGTTACAGGAATCTGCAAAAAAAATAAAAGAAAACCATTTAAATTAAATAACTAATCCACCAATATGATACCATCATCAAAGCAATGTTTCAGAAACAAATTTGCATTTAAATATTATATCTTTATTCTGTAAATATGTGGTGAAAAGACCTGCGATGAAATTCAGACACTTTTGCTGGTATTTTATCAATATTATAATTCGAACTAAGAAGAAAATGTGTATGGCCAATGTTTGAAAGAATATGGGAGTGGATAAAGTTTAGGATTTTTTTAGCCATTTAACTTTAAATATATTATTTAATGTTTCAAAATCCAAAACATTTAGGCCACCATTTTCATAAGAAGTGTAATAATCTCTCAGAAAGATGTCCTCTCTGAAATAGCAATATTAATATTAATATTAAAGTGCTGTGTGGATTTATTTTGTTTGTTTTTTATAATGACCTAACAAGTTTGCGTGATAGAAAAGCTCACAGGAAAAAGACTACATTGATAACAACATAATCATTTATTACATTTTCACTGGTTATCGCTTGTTTTTGCATGTGCTCATAATTTCGTAGCATGATTTTGCATCAATTGACTAAAGCATAACTACACAATATGCTTACAAAATCTTTAACACATTTTTAAATAATATTTGGATAAAAGTTGAAGATGTCTGGCCACTAAACTCAAACCATAAGTCACTTTTATGAGGATTTCGGGCTTCCCTGTAGGTATGTTTGCATCATTGCTCTAACTATAAATGAGGATACATATAGCAATAGAAAAGGATCCTGTAGCATCAACACTCATTTTTATGATTAGAAATACATATTTTATATTGGCTGATTCATTTCATTTCATTTCATTTATTATTATTATCCCAGGTGGGAAACTTGATTTGCAGTCAGGACACAAGATAAAAAACATACATACAGGGATCAGAATAGCAACACACATACACAAAAGATACACAAAAGATACCTGCCAAAAAAAAAAAAAAAAAAAAAAAAAAAAAAAAAAAATTAACATAAAATGTACCAGTACATACAGTAAAAAAAAAATATCTCTAAATATGAGGTTACCTGAAATTATTTAGCAGGGTTATTGCACAGGGAACAAATGAGTATTTGCTCCTATTGCACTTGAATCGTGGAACTCTAAATCTGCGACCTGAAGGAAGAATTTCAAACATAGAATGTAGAGGATGGGTTTTGGCATCTAATATAGACCTGGACTTACGTAGAACATGCTGTTCAAAGATAGCAGTCAGGGGAGTCTGTGCGATCCCTATAACCTTACCAGCCACCTTCACAATGTTGTTTAGGTGATTTTTGTCTCTAATGTTCAGGTTTCCATACCATGCAATCATAGAAAAAGTAAAAACAGATTCAATAAAAGACTTGTAAAACAAACACATCATTGTCTTGTCAACATTAAAAACATTTAACTTCCTGAGAAAATACAGACGTTGCTGACCCTTCTTACAAATTGCATCAGAATTAGCATCAAATTTTAAGTCACTATCAATTATTGTTCCTAGATATTTATACTGTTCTACCAATTCAATACCGGTTCCTTTAATGAAGGTCTGAGACAGTGATTTGGATAATTTCCTTCTAAAATCTATGATCATATCCTTGGTCTTTGTAGTATTTAATTGGAGGAAGGCTTTATCACACCATTCAACAAACTCATCTACCACCGGCCCGTGCTCGGATTCAGTATTGTTAAGCAAGCTGATGATAACTGTATCGTCAGCAAATTTCAGGATGTACCTGTCCACATGCTGGCTTCTACAGTCATTGGTGTAGAGAATATACAGTAGAGGGGACAGGACACAGCCCTGAGGAGAGCCCGTGGAGGAGGTTTGCTGATCTGACAGAAAGCCATTTACTCTAACCCTCTGAGACCTACACGTTAAAAAATCTACAATCCAGCCCACAAGGTTAACATCAAGATTAAAATGATTTAGCAATTTCCTAGCCAAAACATGTGGCTGGATAGTATTGAATGCGGATGAAAAATCCAAAAATAAAAGTCTAGCATGCATACCAGTACTTTCTAGATGACTGTACAGGAAGTTGAGTAATGTGATTTGGGCATCCTCTACTCCCATCCCAGCTCTATATGCAAATTGCATAGGGTCCAGTGCCCTTTCCACCATTTCCAACAATTCCCCTTTAACTAACCTTTCAAACGACTTCATGACTAGTGATGTCAAAGCCACTGGTCTTAAGTCATTTAGCTCTTTTGGTTTTACACATTTTGCCACCGGAACAACAATGGACTCCTTCCACACCCTTGGGACCCTCCGCTGCTCCAAGGACATCTTAAAAATAAAACAGAACACCTCGCAAAGCTGTTCTGAACAGCTCTTGAGCAGTCTCCCTGTAATACTATCCGGTCCTGGGCTCTTATTTATCTTATTTTTTTTTTAAAACTGCCTTAACATCCCGAGGATTAAACATCAGATTTGTCTTTGTGGGGAGGGCAGACTCACTGCATATTTCCCTGAGTTCATCTGTAAAGTCCTCTGTGTCAAATCGTAAATAAAAAGTATTAAGTGCATCAGCTAAGTCTTTGTTACCATCATAACCTGCAATGTTAAATGGCTTATTTACAGGTTTTTGCTGTCCTGTCATTTTTTTCATTCCACCCCAAGCTACAGCCAAGTTATTACTGCTTAAATCTTCCTCTAGCTTATTTTTATATTGTAACTTGGCTCTCCTTATTTCTGCTCGGACCTCTCCCCTAGCTTCCCTTATTTCTGCCTCACCACCATTAAGGAAGGCCCTCCGTTTCTTTTCCAACACATTTTTCAGAGATTTAGTAACCCATGGCTTGTTATTTGGGTACATTTTTACATATTTTGTTGGAATGACAGAGTCTTCACAAAAAGTGATGTAACTGCATACAGTGTCAGTGAGTTCATCAATATCTGAAGCAGAGTCTATAAACACAGTCCAATCCGTACAGTCAAAGCATCCCTGTAGTTTAGAGACAGCATCTTCACTCCAGACCTTGATTTCTCTTGTCTTCACCTTTTCTGTCTTAAGTAATGTCAAAATGGCCAGTGGTCGTTTTGAGGGTGGCCATTTTGAGGGCGGCCATTTTGAGGACGGCCATTTTAAGGGTGACCATTTTTGAGGGTGGCCATTTTGAGGGTGGCCATTTTGAGGGTGGCCATTTTGAGGGCGGCCATTTTGAGGGTGGCCATTTTTGAGGGTGGCCATTTTGAGGGTGGCCATTTTGAGGGCGGCCATTTTGAGGGTGGCCATTTTTGAGGGCGGCCATTTTGAGGGCGGCCATTTTGATGTTGGCCATTTTAAGGGTGGCCATTTTGATGGTGGCCATTTTGAGGCCACCAATAGTGAAATAGATGTCAAATATTGAGAGAAAGAAGACTACATGGACAATGAGTCCCACAATGAAGAATGTCATCATCTTCATTTTGTCTGCTGTCAGACCTGTGGCACTCTTTGCAAATTTCAGATTGAAACACAATCATAAAGTCGCTTTATTGAAGATGTACAAATATAAATCAGCACATCAGTAGCTACTGTCAAGGAAATGACCCGGCAGAGCAGAGTAATGAGTGACCATGAGTCTGAGACAACACAGCCTCTAAATAGTGGCTCATAGGTTCAAACTATGCAGAAATAATTGAGGTTTTCCATTTTGGTGGTGGCCATTTTGAGGGCGGCCATTTTGAGTTGACATCATTGTAGTCGTTAGTTTGCAGCGCTTAAGTGTTCAGTCAGCGCTTAGACTTCACTGAAAGATGCTTTTAGCTGCTTTATAAACATCTCCGACTCTAAGAAAAGTCCTACATTTTTTAACAAATTTTTTGACACTTAAGACAAACCTAGGACTAAGAGCCTTTCTGAGACGTTTTATACATCTCTAATAATGGCTATTCCCAAATACTGAACCTAATTTATTTAAGGGAATAACAAGATATTTCAGAGCATTCCTTGATGGCCATAAACTCACATTTAGCCAATTTCAAGTATACACCAGGTTGAAAATTCGCTGATTAATTGAGTGGTCACAGAAATCTGGTTTTCATTTTAAATGAAGAGAGTAAGTAAATGGGTGATTGGGTTATTTTTATCCCTCTATCCTCACAGGCACGTGGTTTTGGCCCAGATCCGGGCCACATCTGGACCGAAACTATGTTCCTGTCTGGATAGAGAGATAAAAACAATCCAACATGACACTGGGTATCAACAATAGTGCATGATATCTCTCATTACACTCGATAAATCAATCCGTTTGTTCAAAAACTTTGTTTATCTTAGATCAAATTGCCTTGTGTGATGTGTGAAAAAAAAAACTTGTGAAAGCGTTAGCTTTATGAATGTTTTATGTATTCATAGTTCATGTACAGTTTGACCAATAGCTTATACAGACATATAAAAATTAATCTGGAGCCCCACAGGGCATTAGAGATAGTATCCCACCCTTAGAAAGGGCTTTTATTATACAACCACATATAAATTGCTACTGGATTTTTTCTTCTTCTTAAAAAAACAACTTAATTTTTCCAGAATTACAAGGTGATATTTTTTTTCCCTGACTGAAGTACATTAGTTTAAGGCTGCTGAGCGAAGAGCCCTAACAATAAAGAGCCAGTAGATTTATATATGCTACAGATTGTACTTACACACACACACACACAAAAAAAAGAGGACAAATGTTTACAGTATTTACACATAACTTAGATCTATAGTTTACCAATTATGAGTAGAATAAAATCATTTCACAAAGAAAATAAATATAAAAAGGAGATATTTAACTATACTTGTAAAGAGAACACAAAAGCTTGCAAATTCATTCGTATTACATCAAAACATCATATGAAACAGAGCAGAACGGAAAGGGTTAATGGACTGGTACCTTCTGATGGACAACAGAAACTGATGCTGAATTCAGAGAACATACTCTTCCCACACAGCAACATAGATCCGGCCCACATCCGGTATATCACACATACCAGATCCGGTCCACATCCTGTATATCACACGTACCAGATCCGGTCCACATCCTGTATATCACACGTACCGGATCCGGTCCACATCCTGTATATCACACGTACCAGATCCGGTCCACATCCTGTATATCACACGTACCAGATCCGGTCCACATCCTGTATATCACACATACCAGATCCGGTCCACATCCTGTATATCACACGTACCAGATCCGGTCCACATCCTGTATATCACACGTACCAGATCCGGTCCACATCCTGTATATCACACGTACCGGATCCGGTCCACATCCTGTATATCACACGTACCAGATCCGGTCCACATCCGGTATATCACACATACCAGATCCGGTCCACATCCTGTATATCACACGTACCAGATCCGGTCCACATCCTGTATATCACACGTACCAGATCCGGTCCACATCCGGTATATCACACATACCAGATCCGGTCCACATCCTGTATATCACACATACCAGATCCGGTCCACATCCTGTATATCACACGTACCAGATCCGGTCCACATCCTGTATATCACACGTACCGGATCCGGTCCACATCCTGTATATCACACGTACCGGATCCGGTCCACATCCTGTATATCACACGTACCAGATCCGGTCCACATCCGGTATATCACACATACCAGATCGGTTCCACATCCTGTATATCACACGTACCAGATCCGGTCCACATCCTTATATCACACGTACGGATCCGGTCCACATCCTGTATATCACACGTACCAGATCCGGTCCACATCCTGTATATCACACGTACCAGATCCGGTCCACATCCTGTATATCACACGTACCGGATCCGGTCCACATCCGGTATATCACACATACCAGATCCGGTCCACATCCTGTATATCACACGTACCAGATCCGGTCCACATCCGGTATATCATACGGTATATCACACATACCAGATCCGGTCCACATCCGGTATATCACACGTACCGGATCCGGTCCACATCCGGTATATCATACGGTATATCACACATACCAGATCCGGTCCACATCCGGTATATCACACATACCAGATCCGGTCCACATCCGGTATATCACACGTACCGGATCCGGGGCGGATGCAGCCGAAACTATGTTGAGGTCTGGGTTACTATTCTATACCATTGAAAGATACCCAGACAGTAATATAGTGTCGGCCCAGATCCGGCCCACATCCGGTATTCCATGCGTACCGGATCTGGGCCGAAACTATGTTGCAGTCTGGGTTACTATTGAAAGATACCCAGTAATATATGGTTGGCCCAGGTCTGGTCCACATCCAGTATTCCACACGTACCAGATCCGGGCCGGATGTGAGCCGAAACTATGTTGCTGTCTGGGTCACTATATATACCATTGAAAGATACCCAGTAATATAGTGTCGGCCCAGATCCGTACCGGACACTATGTCGCTGTGTATAGTAATAGTATGCAGCTCCGAATTCAGCTTAAATCTCTCTATATATATGTTATATATTTGCTGTTTCTCACTCTAACAACATGAAATCAGTCCAGCTGACTCCAGAGCACCACCTAGCATGCACACACGAAGTCTTCTAGCACCAGAATTCGACGCATTACTGTCGATCACGCCGGCTCGTCTCTTCTGAAATACATGGCTTTTCTGCAGTGAGAGTTCATATGGCCCAGGTATACATACCAACATCCATGCAAATACAAACATGTCAGGACAGCTGTGTTTTTATAACTATAAACATTGAATTCTTCAGCCGCCGGGCTCCTTTATCATCATCATCAAACACACGTCTGCACAAAGTGTGTCCCAGTAGGCAGTGTGTGTTGCTGTGGAAGAGGTTTGGATGGAGATTTCACTTCTTGTTGGCGATGCGTCTTTTCCTGGTGGCCAGCATGTCGTAGAAAGGGTCTCGGCTGATGCTCGCTCTGAGGGAACCAATCAAAAAGGAGATTTTGGCATCTTTGATATGGAAATAAAGCATATAGCCTATATATGTTTGCACACACACTCCTGTCTTAACTAGGTCACTGAACAAACTATTTCCTATGATGTGTTTGGTTTCCATGGTTACTGAGGACACACCCACCCATGTTTAACTCCGCCTCTTCTGCGTTTGAGTGGCGTTCGGACTTCTGCTAAGATTAAGGCTGCTTTTATACTGATATGAAGAGTCACGAATGCTGTAGCCACAGTTGAGCTTCTTTTATTGTGAAGTGACTATATTTATAGTGAGTTGCCTATGTAGACAGCATTTCAAGTGAGCTCCAGAGACAAAGGCACATTTAAATTGTTACGCTGCTCAAAATATTAGGGTATAATTCATGGATTGGGCGAGTACCGATGTGGGACCGGATCTGGGCCGAAACTATGTTGCTGTCTGGGTAATCCCATAATGCACCGCGATAAGTTAAAAAAAAAAAGTTGATGCAGTGCAGAGTGAGTGCTCTTCATGTCTTTATTATTGCAAAGGCTGCTGGGAAATGTCTTTATTCTGAACACTATTGGCTATGTTGGACCTGCGACTCTTTTTTTATTGTCAACCATAAAATGAATTATATTTTTCAGAAACACTAAAAGGATGCCTCTCACATACAATATGATTTATAATACAGGATACACTGCACAGACATTAGTAATTGGGTAGTAATTAGGGGTGTAACAATATATCGTGTCAATATATCGCAATATAAAAAATATGTATAACAATATTTATCGTGGATTCAAGTTTACAGAGTTTTAGTGTCAGTAAAACATTAAACTGCTATATATAATGTTGAATATAATGTATAATAATGCAATATTTGTGGGTCCTGATAATGCCAAATGTTACCAGTAAAAAGTGACGTACATTATTTTTAAATATATCTAGTCAGTGAAAGAGCGCAACCATATTCATCTAAAATAACTCTGTGTTTTCAGCTTCAGAATCATGAATATGTTTATTCTGGTGTCTCTATTGTCTGTGCTTTGGGTTTATCAGCAACAAGTCCAAGCCTATTCATTACACACACAATACAACACCAAATTTAGCATTTATTTTTTGTTAACTTTTTATCATATGTCTTGGAGTATCGCGATAATATTGTATTGTGAGTTCAGTATCGTGATATGTGTCGAATCGTGACATGAGGGTATCGTTACACCCCTATTAGTAATGCATTTTGAACATAGCCTTCACAATTTCTACACAGATTATATCATATTAAAAATATGTTAGAATGAACAGAGAGTTCTAATTCTAAATTCTGTCGGCTCACATTCTGCACAGACTTTACGAGTTAAAACCTCTGAGAAGAACTGGTTTTTGTTTCCAAAGCGTGACTGAATAGTCCAATATCCCAAAAAATGTTTATAAAGCATGATTACAGATAAGCAGATAAAGATAGTGGGTCATAACTGTGCAGACCGTGCAAAAAGTGCTTGTGATAAAACCTCTCATCCTCCGCAACAGGTCGTGTGTGTGTGTGTGTGTGTGTGTGTTTGTGTTTGTGTTTGTGTGTGTGTGTGTGTGTGTGTGTGTGTGTGTGTGTGTGTGTGTGTGTGTGTGTGTGTGTGTGTGTGTGTGTGTGTGTGTGTGTGTGTGTGTGTGTGTGTGTGTGTGTTGTGTGTGTGTGTGTGTGTGTGTGTGTGTGTGTGTGTGTGTGTGTGTGGTGAGGGTTAAGCTCTTACTAATCTCCACATGAAAACACATAGAGTCGAGGATGAGACTAAGCACTATCATGACTGTACTATAGTATATTATGGTAGAATTACTCTAGTAAATAGTGTTTTTCAACCATAGCCACATCAAACAATACTATAGTAAAATTACTTCTTAAAAGTACTATAGTGTGTTTTCATGTGGGCACTGCTGTCCCAATCTGGATCAAACCACAGTTAACAAGATCTGTCCCAAAAGCTGGAAATGCACGTAACATGGCTGGGAACATTGGGATTCTTTGCATTGTGAGATTATTTTCATGAAAATTAAGTAATCCCTCCATTCTCATTACTGTAATGCAACAATAAATAAATAAATGATTAAAAAAGCCCATTTTTTTACGGTAAAATACAGTAAAACAACAAGAAAAATTGTGGTAAAATAATGTCAAAATTGCATTGTATTGCAGTAATGAGAATATAATTCTAATTTGTACTGAAATAAGCTTAATTAAAATCACCATTAAGAATAATGGCAAAAATAAAATTGCTTATTTGCACACTGTCAATGAAAATTTGATGGGAAATATGTTTAATTATAATAAAAATAATCTCGAAAGCAAATAATATCGGTCCTATAATATATAGTCATATGACTTTTGAGTGTAATGTCCAAAATATTATGAGCTAATCACTGTACTTTCTCCGAATTAAGTCTCAGAAGTGTTTGGAAAATATTTCAATGAGAGTAAAAGCAGCAAAGGCCAATAGAGGTCAATTGTAAATTGATTATTGGCTTATTAACATACATGAATTTGAAGATTGATGCATTTGAATCGGCAATTAATCAAGAAAACGAGTGCATTTGTACACCATTAGTAATTACCAACATGTGATTATTGGAAAAACGTCCTTCTACTGACAAATTTGCAAAACTCAAAACCCATACCTATACATCTCATACAGATTAACAATACATGTGCAGATTATGGATTAATAAAGATCTATTTTTGAGAGTTAAATTAACTCTACAGAGTGTTTAAGTAACACTGAATGTATGTAATGTATTAAAAGAAATCAAGATTCAGAACGTTTGATCTGTTGCAATAAATTATCATTGGTGAATGTAATCTGTTAATAACAAATATCCACTTTTGGTCAGGAATAATATTAGTGAATTATTCTATTTTATGATGCTGGGGAATATTTCACTTAATCATATTTGTTTCTGGCTTCCTTTGACTGTTACAAAGACCTCAAACTCACAGAAAACGCCAAGAGTCAAACTGACCAGCTCAAGCAAACACTGATCATCATAATGGCGATAAAACAACCATTTTATAAAAAAAGTGGTCCTTAATCTGACACACCTTTGAGCTCTTGGAGTCTCTACTAATGAGCTGATGAACTGAATTAAGTCTGTTTGATTAGGAAGACTTAGAAAATGTGAACTGTTTAGGGTTGAGAACCACATTCATTTCAATAGCATTAGCTTTTAGCACGTGTAGCAAAACGTGCAAGAATCAACGTTATATATTTAGCAGAGGCTCGTTTTTCTAATGAGCTAGGCTTGTTTGTTACTTTACATATGCTTGTTCTTGACAATATGGCAGCTCATTAGGTTTTATAATAGAGTTAAAGTCAAGTCACATCTATTTATACAGCGCTTTTAACAATATAGATTGTTTCAAAGCAGGTTTACATACAGTGATAATAGGAGATTACAGTAACAGAGATTGTTTGGGCTTTACAGCAGCTCTAGAATAAAGTTATTATCCAGCTAAAGTTAGATTTATCACCGTTTTAGCTGCGTTTCTTCAACAAATGGGTGTCAGCTAGTTATTAAATCACTGAACAAGACTAGGAACACACCGACTTTTTGGGACTTTAGCTTATTCACCGTATCCCCCAGAGTTAGACAAGTCCACACATACCCTTTTTATCTCCGTGCGTCCCGTAACTCTGTCTGACGCACACACCGCTAGCCTAGCTTAGCACAAAGACTGGAAGTGAATGGCTCTAGCTAGCATACTGCTCCCAATAAGTGACACAATAACCCCAACATTTTCCTATTTATATGTTGTGATTTGTATAGTCACAGTGTGTACAAATAACAAGGTCATATGAGACACAGGCGTCTTTTAACCATATACATACTGGGAACTATATACAAATCACAACATATAAATATGAAAATGTTGGGGTTATTGTGTCACTTATTGGGAGCAGTATGCTAGCTGGAGCCATTCACTTCCAGTCTTTGTGCTAAGCTAGGCTAGCGGTGTGTGCGTCAGACAGAGTTACGGGACGCACGGAGATGAAAAGGGTATGTGTGGACTTGTCTAACTCTGGGGGATACGGGGAATAAGCTAAAGTCCCAAAAAGTCAGCATGTTCCTTTAACAATATGTTCAATAGGAAATCCTACTTAATGGATTTGATCCATTCCTCCTTCTCCTCTGGTGTGGGAGCTGATATCCTGTAGACGACGTGGTTCCCCTCCACCACCCTCCCGTCGGCCTCCGTCTTACACGCCTTGATCACCTGTCCTTTATGGTTGGGATTGTACAGCTCGAAGCAGTTCTGCACGAGGAGACACAACACACGATTAGACATGAGGTTCCCATGCTCCCGGACGGCTGTATAACGGTCACGTTTGCTCAGGCACTCACGGGTTTCCTGGGTTCCTCCACCTCTCTGATGCTGAGGTTCTCCAGAGGGATAATACCACGAGGTTCCTTGTCCTAAAGTCAGGAGAAACACATTTAAAAATGCATCTGGGACACGAATAACCCCTCAGACAGGACAAGCTGTAGCTCAAAATCCTGAAATTATGCTAAATCTACTTACTGTTGTGTACTCGAAATAGTACAAGCAGTTGTCGGTGAGAATAAACCATCTCCTCTTCCAGGTTTTTACTCGTCCTCCTGCAAAGAGAAAGGAGAGCCATTAATGCCAGTGACCCAATTTCTGAGCAGTAACTGTTTCTCATTTCAAGAATATCAGCGGCAATGTCTTCAGCTGTACACTCATTTATCTGCACTTGAAAAAACACTACTTGAAAAAAGTTGAAATGACAAAATGATTTTGTTGTGTTGGTTCAGCAAAAATAGTAAAAAAAAAAACAACAGTAAAAATTTTGGTGATGCGCGTTTCCTTGAGTTGGTCAGTTTGACTCTTGGCATGTTGTGTGAGTTTGTGCCACAATGCATGCTGGGAGTCATGATGTTAATACTATGGTGGCATGCATTCCAGCATATCACCATTGTTGAGACTCATACGCTGATTTTTGATATGTGTGTCTGTGCGCGCGTGCGTGTGTGTGTGATTTTATTCCAATTTATGAGGCTGAAAACTTGATCATTTTGGTTTCTTTCTTTCTTAGCAACAAATTATGTTTTTCTAAACACTGTTACAAACATAGGCGCCGATACCGTGGGTGCTCCGGGGCTCGAGCACCCACGGAAAATACTGAGCACCCACGGAAAATACCGAGCACCCACGTGCTAGACTGCTAGTAGGCTACACTCATTTAAAATCAAACATTGCAGTTGGTGCTATGTTAAGCATCTGTCACTGTGATTGGTTATGTCGATGTCAGTCTCGCCTGCTCCATATCCTATCCACCAATCACAGGCAGCGTTTCTCGGATGAAAGCGCCTCTGATCGCGGTTACGTACGTGTCTACACTTTTGATCTCCAATCCTGTCTGTATTTGTGAGAAGTGGTGCTGTCCTGAGTTGAAAGAGAGCCTACGACGTTACGGCTTTATTATCAAGTAGGTGTGTGTGTGTGTGTTCGTGTCGACCGCTGTCCATTTCCTAAAAGGGGTCGCATGAACACATATTCTCTATGAGCGTAATTTACACACACCGGCGGCGCCATTCGACGTCTATCCGCGGCGTCCAGCAACGGCTCAGGACCTTGTTCAAAATCCTGCCGTGCCACAGAGCGCGCCGTGATTTACATAGTTTTATATTAAATTTACATTTATTTGTCTCAAATCGTCATTAATGTATACTGACTTCACCCTGTGCTGCAATATACATTTAGTTTTACATTCATTTACAGAAATCAGCTGGTTGAATGAAAATTGCTAATGTTAACGAAATTTAAGGTGATATTCTCAATTCATTCAGTTAAGGGACTGTAAAGTGTTAACTGCAGACTTAGCAAGGGTTGCATTTAATTGTACATCATAACATAACATAGTACAGACATGATCTGAATTCCATAATATCCTTAAACATAACATTAAAATATTGCTTGTGTAACTGCGCGTCCAGTGTGTGATACCTGGAGGCTCGAGTTGTGACGCGGGCACGCGGCGCATTGTCTACTATATTTGCTTGCTTATTTATTAATCCAGGCAATTTGTTGATAAAACATTTATTAAAATGAAGATACAATTTATACAAAACGAAATTCACTTTCAGCAGTAGAACTGATAAGAGTAAGGCTCTGAAATGCAAAATGTTTTTGACTAGACCTACTTTTTTTTCTTTCTTTTTTTTTAAAGGGCCAGCGCCCATGAGCACCCACGGAGTAAAACATAAATCGGCGCCTATGGTTACAAACACCATAAACTCACATAAAAAGCCAATAGCCAAAGTAACGCTCATCACCAAAATGGTGACCAAATGATTTTTATTAAGAATGAACAGGTTTAGATGTTGATTTTTTTAAGAACTTTTTTAAGAAAGAAATGAATGTTACAGTAAAAACTGCAGACAATTGACCCTTCGCAAAGACCCGCCCCCCTTAGTTACTGTCGCTATGTCCGACAAGCTACGCCGCTCTCATGTTCTCACGCAGTGAAAAATACATCGCGGAGCAGAGAGGAGACTGACAACACGCTGACAGACAGGACAGACCAGGTTACTTTTCGGTTACTTTTGATATTAAACATATTAAACAAAGTCTCACCTTTCAAATTTGGTCATTTTTTAAAAGAAATTTAAACAATAAATACCGTTTTGTGGCTCTTTAATGTGCCGTGACAGATCGCTGTAGAGCGTGTTGTGTGCTGTTGTTTATCGTCCACCCAAATACAATAAGAATTTTATTCAAGAGTTTTCCGAATTTTTAGCTGATGTTGTCCCTAAGTATGACCAAATTTTTATTTGTGGTGATTTTAATATCCATGTGTGCTGTCCGTCTGATCTGTTGGGTACTGAGTTTAAACGACTTTTGTCCTCTTTCCAGTTAAATCAACTGGTGGACCGACCCACACATCTTATGGGACACACTCTGGACCTTATTATGTCTTATGGGCTCTCTATCTCCCTTACTGAAATATCTGAGACTGCTATCTCGGATCATTTCCCTGTTATTGTTGAATTTCCAGTCCTGCCTTCAATAGCCAGTAAGTCTAGTGTTTTGCCATGTTATCGTCGTATTCTCACTTCCTCAACGGCTGAAGAATTTACGGATATTTTTATGGACTCTGAATGTTATGTCTTTAGTGAATCTGATTATTCTATATGTTCTGATGGCATGCTTTCATTTTTTAATTCTACCTGTTCTGAAATTTTAGATGTTATTGCCCCTTATAAACACAGAGCTCCTAAGTTAAGAACAGATCCCTGGATAAATGATGCCACCCGCACCGCTAGGCAGCGCTGTAGACAAGCTGAGCGGAGATGGAAGAAGGACAAATTGTATGTGTCCTTGGAAATATTAAGGGCTGTCTTCTTGATTATCAAGGGGCCGTAAGGGAGGCAAAATCAAAATATTTGTCAAATATTATCACTAATAGTGGGCATTGTCCAAGGGTGATGTTTAATACAATTAATTCTATCGTAAACCCACATTTTTTTTCTCTGACGGATGCCTCAGTCTCCACTTGTGAGAATTTTCTTAGCTTTTTTATTAATAAAGTGGAGTCCGTCAGACAACTCACGACTAATAGTTCTGCAACTGACTCAGTTGTTGCGGCAACTCATTCCACTGTGCTTGAAGAGTTTGAGCCAGTCTCATTATCATTTTTTAACGAAGTAGTGCAACAAATGAAAAGTACAAATTGTCCCATGGACTTTATTCCAACTAAATTGCTAAAAGAGGTTTTTAGCACAGTTGGGCCTTTCTTGTTGGTATTTATTAATAAATGTCTTAGCTCAGGATCTGTCCCTGCTGAGTTCAAACATGCTGTGGTTAGGCCTTTTCTTAAAAAACCGAATCTGGATCCCTCAGTTCTGTCTAATTTCAGACCAGTTTCTCACTTGCCTTTTCTGTCAAAAGTTTTAGAAAAAGTTGTTTTTTTCCAATTACATTCTTTTTTAGAAAATAACTCTATGTTTGAGAAATTTCAATCAGGATTTAGATCGCGCCATAGTACTGAGTCTGCACTGTTAAAGGTACACAACGATATTGCCCGGTTTGTTGATTCTAAGAGCCCCGTTATTTTAGTGCTTCTTGATCTCACGGCGGCCTTTGATACAGTGGACCATGCAATCCTTCTGTCTCGCCTTAATCACTATGTTGGCATTAAGGGTACTGCGTTTCAGTGGTTTTCGTCTTATTTGACTAATAGAACCTATTCTGTAGTGATTGGGAATTCGTCCTCTTCTACTACTTCTCTTTCCTGCGGGGTGCCACAAGGCTCTATTCTTGGACCGGTTTTATTTTCACTCTATATGCTGCCCCTTGGGTCCATCATAGCCAGGCATAACATAGCTTATCATTGCTATGCTGATGATTTGCAGATTTATTTGCCGATGAGTCCAACAAATAGTGATGCATCTGGGTCACTAATTGATTGCATTGACGACATTAAATTATGGTTAGGAAAAAACTTCCTTAATTTGAATGAAGATAAGACCGAATATATTTTATTTGGCGAGTCTGCAAACGCTGACCCAAATACATTAATTTCAAAATTTAGACCGACTGTCAGAAATCTCGGTGTGACTTTTGATAGTAGCCTTAAATTTGATAAACAAATTGACAGCGTGGTAAAAGCAAGTTTTTTTCAACTACGTCTATTGGCCAAGGTCAAACCATTTTTAAATCGTTCGGATCTTGAGAAAGCTATTCATGCTTTTATTAGCTCAAGACTAGACTACTGTAACGCACTCTACGTGGGAGTCTCACAGTCATCACTCAGGCGCCTTCAGCTGGTGCAGAACGCAGCAGCTCGCCTTTTAACTAATACACGCAAACGTGAGCATATAACTCCAATTCTTTCTTCGCTCCACTGGCTTCCTGTTTCTTTTAGAGTTGATTTTAAGATTTTATTGTTTGTTTTTAAAGCTCTCAACGGCCTTGCTCCACCTTACGTAACTGAGATGCTAACTTTGCGAGAGTCAAACAGGACTCTTAGATCAACAACTCAACTCTTGTTGGAAGTCCCAAGGACAAGGTACAGACTCTGGGGTGACCGGGCCTTTTCTGTAGCTGGGCCAAGACTTTGGAACAAGCTACCTGCCGACTTACGAACAATCACAGACTTAGGCCCTTTTAAAGCTAAGCTTAAGACTTATTTATTTAGACTGGCTTTTATATCGTAGCATTGGTTGAGTCATTCTGTGTTTTCTTTCTTTGTTTTCTTTGTGACATACATTTATTATATATCTTGATTATATATTTTATTTTTATATTTTGCATTGTATTGTTGTTGTTGTTTTTGGAAAGCACTTTGGTTCACCTTGAGTGTTGTAAAGGGCTGTATAAATAAATGTTGATTGATTGATTGATCAGTTAAAGCTGCTCGTGAACCGATCATCTCTTCCTTCTAGTTCATTTATAGCATCAAATAAACATGAATAAACATAAGGAGGAATGTTTTTTTAAACGTGGAAAGGCGTCAGTACATTCCGTTTTTCAAGTTCAAATCCTCCCATGTTAATCTACTAACTCTCCTGACTGCTTTGTCCGACAAAATGGCGGATGGCGAAGTATGATTGGTCAGATTACCTGTCAATCAAGCTTCACGCGAAGGGTCAATTAAATTTAGTCATTTAGCAGACGCTTTTATCCAAAGTATTTTGTAATTATCCAAAGTATTATCCAAAGTATCCAATTAGTATTTTGTTATAAGAGTAGATCTACTTTAGTGTCCTCATGTCTTCTTTAATGCGAGAAAATGGCCTTGTTTTATATGCCAAGTTGAACGGTTCATAAAAAAAGAATGATACAACTATTTGCATTTAATATAAATTATTTATAAATTATTTCAGATAACATGAAATTAAGTATACAAAAAATGCAAAAAATGCTTTTCTTACTTAGTATTTTTGTCTTGTTTCCAGTGCAAATATCAAACATTTCTTAAATCAAGATGCATTTACTAAAGTAGTAAAATGACATAAGATATTAAGTCTTGTTTTCTAGGGAAATTAATCAAAATTAAGTGAGTTTTTGCTTAAAAAAAGTAAAATGATCTGCCAAAGGGGTAAAAAAAAATCATGTTTCTGTTTGGATTAACATTATTTTTTTCACCCCATTGGCAGATAATTTAGCTTCTTTTAAGCAAAAACTCACTTAAATTTGATGAATTCCCCCGGAAAACAGTTTATGTCATTTTACTCATCTAATAAATGCTTCTTGATTTAAGAATTTTTAGATATTTGGACTGGAAACGACAAAAATACTAATTAAGAAAAGCATTTTTTGCATTCCTGTTATGCAGTCCTCTTTTTTAAGCAGCGCACACAACTCCAACTCGATCAGCAAAGCAAAAAACAGAGAGCTTAGGTCACAGTGCTACCCTTATTTGGGTTATTCCTCACAAACAATCTTTCACAAAAAAAAATACACACCTTACAAAAGATTGCATTTTGCAATCAAATTAAATGAAATATCTCATGGCAAACGTACAAACGCTGTAGAAAATGGTGCAAAAATACAGTCTCTCTCACACACACCCCCACACACTCATATACATTAAAGCCTCTGACTCATTTGTGTGCTGTTTTGGGCTGTAATAACGCGGTGTATCGAGCACAGCGCTGTAGGCTTATCCACCCCCTCTCCCGACCCAACTCGTCCCACAGATGCTGAACGCACATCGGGAGAGATTAAAGACAGGCTTTCTGCAGTTCTCTCCACTCTCATGTTCAGCTCAGTCACAGGATGGCAGGAATAGTAAAAAGATACATAAAAAATACACTGGAAAAAATGCTTTTCTTGATTAGTATTTTTGTTTCGTTTCCAGTCCAAATATCGAACAATTCTTAAATCAAGAAGCATTTAATAGATGAGTATAATGACATAAACTGTTTTCCAGGGAAATTAATCAAAATTAAATGAGTCGATGCTTTAAAAAAGAACAATGACCTGCCAGTGGGGTGAAAAAAATCATTTTTCAAAGATCATTTTTCTGACCCCATTGGCAGATCATTTTGCTTGAAAAGTGCAAAAACCCACTTAATTTTTTATTAATTTCCTTAGAAAACAAGACTTAACATCTTATGTCATTTTACTACTTTAGTAAATGCATCCTGATTTAAGAAATGCACTGGAAACAAGACAAAAATACTAAGTAAGAAAAGCATTTTTTGCAGTGTCTGGTTGAGGCATAATGATGACACAATCCCAGTGACACATGCCCATGTAGTTATTGTTTTAACCAAACCTTGGGTCAAATATGGACAAAACCAGCCGTTGGGGTTACATTTTTACATTCAATTTTTAACCCAACATTTTGGTTTGTCCATATTTGACCCAAAATTGGGTTAAAACAACCCAGCATCTTTTAGAATGGGGATATAATTGCTAATACAATATGTGCGAATTCTTTACATAAAACCATAAAATGAGTTTAAAGTGCTCCTAGTATGCTGTTTCAGATACTGGGCCCTACTATCACGACGCAAGTGTGTTTAGCTAGTTTCAGCCCTGACACAGTTTAACTGTTTTTACTTCCTGTTGTTTAAATAGCAAATGCATTTGTGCCCAGTTTGCAGTGCTTGAGTATTTTCAGGGCAAGTTTATATATGAAAGATAAGTTATGTATGTAGACACATTAAATTTGTGGCTACAAAAAAGCTGCATTTCACCTCTGTTCTGGCTTGTTAACTAATCTAATTTTTTGCTAAACCTGTGTAAATGTGTACTTTTTAAAATAGAGGATCGACGACAAATTGTTTGTGATGTTCCTAATTTGTAAGTCACTTCGATTAAAAAAAAAAAAGTCAGCTAAATTAATAGAACATGAATGCAATGAATGAATGTAAACCATTGTTCATAAAAAAATAATGATGAATAAACTTTACATAACATTTCAAACATATTTGTTTTTCCTTGGAATATTTACCCTGCCACACTTTTGTGGGTTATACAGAATAATAAAATAACAGAATTAATCAAATAAATTCATTTATTATTATTATTATTAAAATGGTGTTTTTAAAATGAACAATTTCTGTTCAGGGTAACCACATGATTCAAAATTATGGTTATGCGTATACTGGCCTCATTAAACTTTGTCATGGTAAAAAAAAAAAAAAGTTATTACAGATTTTGTTCAGTGAACACTAATGTATTCAGTGATTTTGGTCATGCCACTTTGAACATAAGAAAATAAGATTTTTTAGATGTTCACCAATAAACTTTTTTAATAAAATGAAATTGAACAAACAAACAAACACACTAACAAATAAATAAATACTTGTTCTTAAATAAGTGCATGTTTGTTTACTCTGACTAAAAGTCAGTTAATTTAAGTTAAAAGTCCTTTAATTTCTGGTGTCCAGGAGAACAAACATCTTTCAGTACATTTCCACAGATCCAACTCAGGGATAGTTTCAGTGAGAAAAACAATCATTATGTGCGTGTAAAAAGCTTCCCACCGCGTACAGCTGAGGGAAACATATAAAGTTTGTGTGGGTATAAATGTGTGCCGTTATTATCAGAAAGTATATAGGTCTACCGGGACATTACATAGAAAACAAGGAATTTGTGTGTCCAGAGCCAATACGACAAACCCAAACCATGTGCACTAAACTGGTTTTAATGTTGATAATCATTATTTTACATCTGCATCTGCTTGTTTCTTCTCATGTGTTTGGATTAGGAGATTTACTCTTTAGAAGATGTCATAGCGCCACCTACCGTATAACAGTCCAAACACAGACATTTCCATCAAATGGAGAGGAAAGAGTTAACAGATTTAGTAACAGTTGAATTAATACTCAGATTCCAGTATTTTATTATTATTTCTTGCTTTATAGTAGATAGCAGCTTAAATAATTGCTAAAAATTGCACTTGCAACGCCAAGGTAGTGGGTTCGATTCCCTTGGAAACTAAGAACTGATAAGAATGTAAATCTGTACCTTGAAATGCAATGTAAGTCGCTTTGAATAAAAGCGTCTGCCAAATGCATAAATGTATGACCTTGTTTTTGAGTCGAACTATAGCAAACTGACCTCTGACCTCTGACCCCAGAAGCAGCCTAACAATAACCCTACAGATCGGAAGCAGGAAGGCCTTAAGTACTTACTTAGTATTTTTGTAAAAATGACTTACTTAGTATTTTTGTAAAAATTACTTAGTATTTTTGTAAAAATTACTTAGTATTTTTGTAAAAATAATTACTTAGTATTTTTGTAAAAATTACTTACTTAGTATTTTTGTAAAAATAATTACTTAGTATTTTTGTAAAAATTACTTACTTAGTATTTTTGTCTTGTTTCCAGTCCAAACATCAAAAAATTCTTCAATCAAGATGCATTTACTAAAGTAGTAAAATGCTATAATATATTATGTCTTGTTTTCTGGGGAAATAAATCAAAATTAAGTGAGTTGTTTTTTACTTAAAAAAGCTAAATTATCTGCAAATGGGGTAAGAAAAATTTATCTTTTTTCTGTTTGAATTAAGACAATTTTGCTTTTTTTTAAGTAACAACTCACTTAATTTTGATTTAATTCCCCAGAAAACAAGTCATAATAGTATGGCCTTTTACTACTTTAGTAAATGCATTTAATAATTCTTTGATTTTTTTGATACATACGAAACACAGCAGACTCTGTGAGCTAGTAACTGCAAGCACTCTGAGTTCATTTAAAATTTGTCATTTCACAGTTTTTACTCAATATAGTGAAGTTTCAGCTATATAAAGTATTTAAATGCAGTGTAAAGTTTAATTGTGTATTAAGAAATATCATTGTTTTAGTGGACTCAGTTAAAATAAGTTCAGAGTACTCATAACTATTGTTTTTATGAACTTAATTGAATTGAGGCAGTTGGTTTCCTCAAATGAAATGAGTTGGGTTTTAGTGATAGACATCCCTGCAGGGCTTCATTTGAGGATCAGATCTGGCACTTCCGGGATTTTGCTCCCATGCAAAGCCAGACATTTGACTATCGGCATAAAGTCTGGTTCACACCGCCGCTTATTCAATAACTTAGCAGACAGGAAGAAACTGTCTGAATGACAGGTCAAGAGACCTAGTTTTTACATCTGAAATAGATTATAGCACAGTAATAAAAAGATGTTTTTAAAATAACAAGGGTTTTACAGAAAAAAGCACTGACATAACTCAGAAACAAAGCTAAACACAGTTCTGCTGGTCTAGTTTGCGCTCTATAATTGCGAAACGGAGGGTTTTTTTACACTAAGTGCAAATATCCAGAGGCTATTTACACTAACGTCTGATTGGGACAGACAAAATTAGGGAATTAAAGCTGCAATCGTGTAAAAGCGTGTTGAAGAAAGTTTTGACACAAATCGACACGAGTTTGAATCTTCTGTTGGCCGCACTCACTCTACAGCGTTTCCTCATCTCACATCAGATCGGAAAGCCATTTATTTACTATTAAAATGAAGAATAGTATAAAAAGTGTAAATAAGGTGTTTAACGTCTGTTTAATAATAAAGTGTTGGGTTAGGTGCAGTACTGTCCCAATAAGGCGGCATCCATTAATAACTATAATAAATATATTAATTTACACTGTTATTATTGCATACTGTTTAATGTGAAACAACACTTGAGACGCAAATAGTATCCGCCACTATTTATAAGTATAAATAGCATCTGACTGTTTATACTTTTTTTTACACTGTTTTTTTTCCCTTTATTTTCTGACATTTAACATTTAACCCTCAGATGGTCTTTGGGGTCCACTGGACCCCAAATGACTTTTGCTTGAATTAAAAAAAATGTTCTCTTTTTCCAAATGGTATGAAACTTCCTACGGCTCTCAACACTTTCTAGATCTACAAAATAAAAATTAAAATGGAATGTTATCTGTTTTTATGTAGGCGTGACAAAAATAGTCACACTCGTGGTCTTCGGGTCCATTGGACCCCAAAATATTTAATTTAATTTTGCAACAGAACAATAGTTTTTTTTTTTACAAATATAATTTTACTCTGTTTATTAATGTTTTTACTCAACATTTGTGCAGTTTTTGGAGGATTTATGATATCTTTTAAATATCTATAAATAAATACATAAATACTTATTTATTATTGGACTCAAAATAGACAAAATTCATCATCAAAATCAGAAATAACGCAGAACACAGACAGAAATGACAGAAATAAAGTGGCACACTTCCAACAATACAAAAAACATCCACAATCCAAAATTATCATTCTCACACACGCGCACACACACACAAACACACACATATAGAGGAATACAATATACAGGAATACATACAGACTATAAAAACTGTTCTCTTATCATTTGTAAAATAAAATAATCTAAAATGCAGAACCACCGCAAAAATAAATTGGTAACACTAAGACACATTGAAAATGTGCACACACACACACAGGAATACATTTGTAAGGCTATAAAAAAAATAAAAGAGATGAGACCAACTATTGTTCTATTGTTCCAAACTATTTTCTTTTTATTTATTTTTTTGTTATTTTTTTTTACAAATATTTTATTTTTACTGCTTTATTTGCTTATTTGTTATTGCTGTTCAGTTTAAATAAATGATCAAATCTTAAGACTCAACATTTCTCTTTTAACATGTTGTTCAGGTTGGATTCTAATCATAATGTAACATTATTGAAAAACTGTTGTTTTTTTAGTACAAAAAAAATGCTAAACTTTGACAAAAAGTATTTTATTTTTGTTATAATTGTGATTTTATAATATTTAGATATGAATCCAACTGAATTTAACTTTAGAAATTATATCTTTCAGTAATTCAAATAGTATATAGGCCTATAGTGGAGCCCTATAGCCATCTAGTGGTTAAAGTGATTTATTACAAATTTAAATATGTATTTTCCAAAAAAATGGACAAAAATCTTACATTAAACCTTGTAAAATGATCCATGGTATCCCCTGGAATGAAAGTTAGAAATCTGGGTCTTTTATAAAGTTTATTTAACATAAAATGCAGTTTTTTTTGTAAAAATCCTATTTAAAAAATATTTATTTATTTATTTATAGAAATTTAAAAAAAATCATAAATCCTCCAAAAACTGCACAAATGTTGAGTAAAAACATTAATAAACAGAGTAAAATTATATGTGTTGAAAAAAAATATATTGTTTTGTTACAAAATTAAATCTTATTGTCTGGGGTCCAATAGACCCCAAAGACCACGAGTGTGACTTTTTTTTGAAGACCATCAGAGGGTTAATGTTCAACAATATTATTGATCTCCTGCATTGACAGCATTATATGAGGACTGAACTGAGCTGGACGAAATTAATAACTTTTTTACAACAAAAATGAAACATCACTGAACTTACTTAAGCTGAACTGTGACGCTATTTTCTTCTGGAAACAAACTTTGTAGCATTATTTTCCTGTTATCTCTGTTTGAAACAATCTGTATTGTAAAAAGCGTTATATAAATAAATTAAGGAGACTTAACGACTTATTGCAAAGAAAATACTGCTATTTTTACATAATGTAAATAGAATCTATTACTCATGAATGGGAGAAACTGCAACGTGCAATAATGCGGAATAAGCCCCGCCTTCAAAAGTGAATGAGCCAATCACTGATTGAAACCCCGTTCCCATAGAAACCTGAGACTCGACTGCATTGACCGCATTGACTCGTCTAGCCTGAAAAATACGTATAAAAAGCATAAATAGCATAAAAACAACATTTACGGGACAGTTAATGTCAGATTTAGTTGCTGATTGCATTTAATTGTGAGTTAGGCAAGCAGTTTTTGAGATTTCAGGATTCCCCCTTCAAATAGACTTGGTCTTGTATGTCCGAAACAGCTGCAAATATGGTCGCCGAGTGAACACAATCGAGCAAAATAGCAAAATCACACTCTCAAACCATCGTTATTAAACCTCTAAATTCTGTTGAAATCTTTTAAAGATCTGAACATGGCAAAAAAAAAAACATTTTCCCTCAGAAACACTCTTACTGTATAAACACAACTCTGTACCCAGATGGATTGAAACAAGCTTAATATCATCCAATCAGATTACAGCTTGCCAGATTTTCTTTACATCAGATTACAGAGTGAAATGGCTCCTGAACAGTGTTTCAGTGGTTTACATGCTGCTTGCTTAAAGTTACAATCGGGCGTAACACACTTTTTCCCTAATTCTGCAGATCCACCAAGAGCCTCGCAGTTTACAAATTAAAGTCTGTGAGAGCTGACATTTAAAAAGTAAATTGACTTGTATTATACCATGGTCTGGGTGAATACTGGATTCTGATTGGCTGCAGGGTGTCCATTAAAAAGTGATAGAGGACGCCTAGTAAAGTAGTTCTGGTGAAACTGTTTACCGTTCGAAATTAATAAATGAATGCGCTGCCTACAACATCTGTTAATAACCATAGCAACAGGCAGTCAATAAACTGAAGGGTTCTACGAGCTGAGCGGACTATATCTAAATAAACCGTCAGGCGTAACCAGCGAATCCAAGTTATTGTTTGTAAAAACTTTAGATTTCGATTGTAAAACTAATTAAAATATAAACTAATGTTTTAAAAATGTGTTATTTGGCAAGTGACCATGGTATAAGCAGGTTAATGCCCTTCGAGGTGTCCAGTGTCAGGTATTAATGTATTAGAGTACGAGTCTGTTTCTGACCTAACTTCAGGAGCCAGCCTTCCCGGTCCGGGTTGAAGAACGTGTGTGTGAGGTCGTTGCCGTCGTCCTCTGGGATTTTGAAGGGTTCGCTCTTGATGCTCTCGTACAGGTTCTGCGGAGACATTAGTGCTGTTAGTGTATGCAGATTCAGTACATTTACACGCACGCCTCGGTAAAATATTTAACACAGTCCTATGGCTGCTACTCCATTAATCATGACTGACTCAGAAATTCAAAGTCATTCATATGGAAACTGACCCAAATGAGACAGGAGAGTAAATATAGTTCGTGTTGATGTCTCGATTGAACTGGTTAAAGGATTAGTTCACTTCAGAATTAAAATTTCCTGATCATTTAATAATTATAATTCCAGGGTTTTCTCCATATAGTGACTTCAATGGAGTCCAATGTGAGTTTAAGTGCAGCTTCTAAGTCTCGACACGATCCCAGCCGAGGAATAAGAGTCTGATCTACACAAACCATCCGCCATTTTATAAAAAACCCACATTTCTCCAGTTTTTCCAGCACAGAAGGTCAGCATGTTTACCCTGAGCAGGTCCTCTGGCAGATCTCCTCCTTCATTGATGCCTCTGTTCATGGAGATGAAGCGCTCCACTGGGGGCTTGTCCCTGACGTTGGGGTTGTGAGGCTGTGTCAGCATGATGATGGCGAAGGATTAGCATAATGTGCGAACAAAGACATAACATGTGCTGCCCCACACACACACACACACCACACACAATAAGCCAATGCACAGTAAAAAGCCTTGTAAGCATTTTTTGTACAGTAACTGGAATTGAAAAAGATGTGAGTGACTGTGAACAGCAATAATGAACTATTAAAATGAATAGGCTAATAATAATAATGTGTAAATAATATTGTGACACGACCACAACGCCACTGTCGCCTTTTTCCAGCTTTGTTGCCATTGGCTTGGCTTGCTTAGTTGGGGACATTAAATTTAACATTTAATTTAATATTCAACAATAATATTGATCTCCTGCATTGACACTTTTATACAAGAACATAACTGAGCTGGACGATGACATCACTGTTTTCTCCAGAGAAACTAAATTAAAAAAAATTTTTAAAACAAAAATGAAACATCACTGAACACTGAATCACTGAACATCACATAACAGAGTTCTGTTGACATTATAATGTTGATCATTACATCAACTTAATATCATCTGTAAATTAAACTAAAATTTCTGCGTTAATTTGCTTTTAAAAAAAAAAAATAGGTTGTAGTAACTTAATGAAATTATCTTGATAACTTCAGAAATTATGAATAAATGTAAATGGGGTGAAAGCAGTATATTGTACTGCATGTTAGCTTGTTTTTCTGTGCCCGAGAGCATGATCTATTTAAGTCTACATGCCATTTTCACAAGAAACTATGTATCTATAAAGTAATTCAGAGGACCTGTTACTACAACTTAAATAAATGCATGGTTGCAAGTTAAAAAAAAAATCTAATTTATTGTTTTAATTAAACCTTTTAAGTTGCAAACATTATTTTTGAGTTCTGAGTTTAGAGTTCTGTTGACATAACAATGTTGACCATTACATCAACTTAATATCATCTGTAATTTAAACTCAGCGTTAATTTGCTTTTTTTTTATTAAAAACTAGGTTGTAGTAACTTCAGAAATTAGGTAATGGATTACTAGTTCCCAGCATGCTTTGCATTGGCCTGGATAATGTTGAAATTAAGTGTTAATTTAGTTTTTAATAAAGGAAAACACCTGTTAGTGTTTAATGCTGTTATATTTGACATTTAAAAGAGTTTCTATAGATACATGAAGGTAAACACTACATTGAATCTATACGCAATGATTGTGCTAATGTAATATCTTACTTTCATTAAAAATACATGCTAAATAAGTTATGTGCTATGATAGCTCATGATATAAATGAGATTAATTGTTTCCAGGGCTAAAACTCTGGTATTCGGAGCAACTTAATATTTTTGAGTAATCAACTTAAAAATGTGTGTTTAAGCTACAAACTATTAAGTTGCTCTTACTCAATGTAGCTTGTCGGTTGAATGTAAATTGATTCAAATATGCAACATTGATGCAAACTGTTGCCTTCATTTTTTGTTTGGTTTTGTTGAGCCAACACATTATTTTTTATAGTGTATGCCACGCTGTTTGCAAATGTTTGTTGGATCTATGTTTTCGGGAAAAACGGCAACTTGTTTAACTATGTTGGTAATGAAGGAACTTGCGCCCATGTTTGGCTGACGATGCTTTTGGGCGAAACGCGTCCCTGAAAGAGAAAACTTTATGCTAATATCCTAGCAGCAATGCTGAGAATGCACCAAGGATGCGCAAAAACAATCTTGCAAGATGCATTTGGATTGGGTGTGTTTTGGGCCTTTTTTTGACAGACATCTCTCTGAAACGGAGCGGGACAGAAGCAAGGTTTGCGTTAGTGTGGACTCTGGCTGTTTTGCTCTGACCTGTGGACTGAAAGACTCCCAGGTTGCACTGGCAGTACCGGGACGCAAACGCCTCCATCATTCGGTCGATCTTCTGCGCCTCGCCGGGAAGTCTGAAACTCCAGAGGAACTGCCTGTGTGGAGACAGCAAATCCCTCAGTAATCCAGTACACACTTGGGGACACTTAAAATAAACACATTAGTTCAATCAAATCAACTTTTATGAGTATTTAGAACTTGCTTTTTCTTGTTTTGAGTTCACAAAACTGACACATTTATATGAATGGTTGAGTTTTAAGTTTGAGAGAATTTGGGTTTTATGAACTTGTTTCTTTTAATTTAGACAAACTTAAATTTGACTAAAACTGGGCTGGAATTTCTGTTTCCCAGCATGCTTTGCCATGACACTCGAAACGGGAGAGTAAATGCTAAAATTAAGTGTAATGTTTCTGAGGGTTTTTTTCTGATTCTGAATCAGAATTAATAGGTTTGAGAACAGGTATGTTGTTTTTGTACACATTCACCAATTGCTCTTCTAATCCAACCAATTTAAAGGAAACGTGTGCATGTTTTGTAAAGTAGTGCTGGGTAAAATTGTATGTAAGATTCTTAGTTTTATGTTTGTATGTTGTTTATGTGAATCTTTTTGTGCTGCCATTTTGGCCAGGTCTCCCTGGAAGAAGAGATTTTATTTCTCAATGGGACTATCCTGGTAAAATAAAGGATAAATAAAAATGCTATCAATGCATTGTTACCAATTAGCAAGTTAGCATTTACTGAATAATATCATGATGAACTGGTTCCAACTTTGCTAAAAAAATCCCCTTTTTTATAGTATGAAGGTAAATCACGTTAAACTTGTCAAACTTGACCATTGATATTTATTTGTTTTGCAGTGTGAAATAATTTTCATGACAATTAACAATTTTTAATAAGTTGGCAAAACTCAATAGTTTAGTTAAAGCTAGCCAAATTTACACTACTAAAATATTTGAGTTTTACATTATGATTACATTATGTTAAATGTATAAATTAGTTTACTCAAATATTTTAAGTTAAGAGCAATTTAAAAAATAGAAATCTGCCAGTTCTGCTTAGTTTGAATTTTTAACTTAAAAAAATCAATGTAACCGATTCTTTCAAAATTATTGAGTTTTGCCAACTCATTAAAAATAGTTAATTGCCATGAAAATAATTTCACAGTGCAACATAAATAAATATATTAATGGTAAATATATACTATAAAAAAGTGGAATTTTCAAGCAAAGTAGAAACCAGTTCATTTTATTATTGGAATAATTGTAAGCCAGATAGACTAGAAACGAGGCGTTCCTGCAGAGAAGCTGTTCCCACCTCAGAGCCTGAACGAGGTTGAGGTCGGCAAACTCATGGAGCTCGACGAAAGCCTGGAGCACTTTGATGTTGAAATCATCCCTATGAGAAAACAACAAGCACACACAGAAGAAACGCTTACTTTCTGCAAAAAAAGTAGATTTTTAAGATCATTTGTGATGTTCATCAGCCTTCTCGTCCTCCCTGCCAATCCGTCTCTACAACACGACTTCACTATCCAGCTAGACTCTTCCTCAATCACCCATCAAGGTCAGTCAGAAATCTTGGAGTAATCTTTGATGATCAGCTGACCTTCACCGACCACATTACAAAGACAGCTCGATCATGCAGGTTTGCTATGCACAACATCAGGAAAATCAGGCCTTTTCTAACTGAGCATGCAACACAACTTCTCGTCCAGGCCCTGGTCATTTCTAGGCTTGATTACTGCAATGCTCTTATTGCTGGACTTCCATCATGTGCAACTAAACCTCTACAAATGATCCAGAATGCTGCAGCTCGTCTTGTCTTCAACGAGCCCAAAAGGGCCCACGTCACTCCTCTGTTCATCTCTCTGCACTGGCTACCACTCGCTGCTCGCATTAAGTTCAAGGTGTTGACGCTTGCTTACAGATTGACCACAGGTTCAGCTCCCTCCTACTTTCACTCGCTATTACAAGTCTACATCCCTACCAGAAGCCTACGATCGGTCAATGAGCGGCGGCTCGTGGTACCATCACAGCGAGCCACAAAATCACTCTCCAGAACTTTCTCATTCACAGTTCCATGCTGGTGGAATGATCTGCCCAGCCTCATTCGGAATGCAGAATCCCTGACAGCATTCAAAAGACAACTGAAAACTCATCTATTCAGGGAGCACTTAACATAAAAAAAAAAAAAAAAAAAAAAAAAAAAAAAAAACCTTCCCCTTCCCTTAAATCCTCCCTTGCTTGGCTTATACTACTCCGAGCTATGTGTGAACTTTGTACTTTGAGCACTTCTTGCGTTGTTTTTTGCCTTTTCACGATGACTCGCTTGGTTTTGTCCTCAGTTGTAAGTCGCTTTGGATAAAACGTCTGCTCATGACTAAATGATAAATGTAAATGTTCCACTGTTGTATCTACAGCTATGCTTCATGAAATCCTGTAGTTTTGACAAGTCGCATCCCAAAAGATGGTCCGTTTTCTTCAGAGGCTGCTGTTTTACTCCCGAAATATCAGTTTCTGGAGGTTTTTTGGTGATGAATCAGGCCCACATCTCACGGACATACACTGAATAAGAGACTGAAGGAATGAAGCGAAGGTTTACCGTTCTCCCAGGTAATCCCCAATGACGGTTTTGTTCAAGCCTTCTCCTTTATAGAGGAACTGAGCGATGTCTTCGGGCGTGTGCTGCAGGAGGTCGTTCTCCAGAAGAAACTGGATCCCCTGCAAGGAAGTTGATTTAAAAAAAAGGATTTTAGGATCAACCCTATATAAATGCCAGGAAAAGTATGTGGAAAATCACCTACCATAAAGAAAAGGAAACGGATGACAATATATAATATCTGACAATACAATAACTTACTTTTTTGGGATCCATGTTGAATTTCTTTCTTCCCATTGCAATTTGTTTGTTTCTCTGTGTTGTTTTGCTGCAAATGGAAGTAAATATGTCTTAACAAAGATCCCCTAATAAGACTGAAGGCGGACAAAGAGCCTCTTGTGTGATTGGCCCGCGGATACAATGTGCCAAACAACACTTTCATAACCATCAAACAGTCCTGATTACAGAAATCCTGTAAATTTAAGAGCCTTATCAAAGTCCCTTTGAGGCAAGTCGTTTCACTGACAACAACCGTCCCATAAATGTTGTTTCTTATGATCAAATAGCATTAAAAAAGCGTATTTTTCAGGCTGGACCAGCCAATGCACATGTGCGTCTCAGAACACTGACTATTTCCATACCATACACACATATATATATAAGTGCAATTCTAGAGAAATTATTAGGGATTTCTCAAATATTTTCTTAAGGAAATTACAGGCTTTGATGTTATATGTGAGTATGATGGTTCTTACCGAAGACCTGCAAGAACAACTCTACTTTTTATTTTTTATTTATTAATTATTTATGATAATTTTTAAGAAGAGTCTTATCAAGAATTTGAATTAGTCTAGTTTTGTCTATATAATAGTTTAGTCTTAAGAACGATCTTGTAACGATCATGGACTTTTAGTTTGTATTTCATTGTTTCCTAGTGTCTCATGCTGCCTTTTGTTCCTCATTTTATCGCTTATTTTCTGCTTCCTAGGTTACTGATTATGTCATTATTTGTTGCCATGGTTACTGGTTGCTTTGCGCACCTGTTTCTTGTTCAATTTAGTTTTTCTCCTTTTTAGGAGCTGTTTACATGACACCATTTTCAACAGAAACAGAAAAATGTTTATGTATTTTGGCCATTAATTTACACAACAACAACGTTTTAGGGGCCTGAAAATGAAAAGTTTTGGCAAAGTTTTTGAAAACAATGCCAATATGTGTTAACTTCAAAAACATGAATTTGTGAAAACGGTGACTTTACGCACATGTGTATTACGTGTTCAGTCTATAGGCACGCAGTGTTTCATTACAAAGTGACAGCGCCAACTACTGGCCTGGCATGAATAATACGGCATGTTTAGTCGTTTTCATGGATCGTTTTAACAACGTTGCCGTCTGTACGTGAACAATGCAAGGAAAAAGTTTCTGTTTTTAGTACATCGTCGTTAAATAAACGTACCCTGAGTTCTCCTCACTTTCTGTTTGTGTTGATCCTTCTACTTCTGGTTTGGTTTCTAAGCATTCATTTTTTGTAAATAAACTAAAACCACTGTAATTCATTTTACTCCACTCCCTTTTTTTGCACCATGACAATATTAAAAAATAATGTTTTTAAGAAGTATTTTTGGGAATACAAAATATATTTACCCTTTTTTTTTTTCAAAAAAAGTTTAAAATGGTAACTTTATTTTTATTTCAGTTATTTTTGTGAATATTTTTGTGTTTAGGAATATAGGCTACACCTTCCCATAGTATCTAAGTTTAACACCCAATATGCCTCAATTACATAAACATGGACGCGTGTTTAAATGTATTCATCTGGTGAAATTAGTGCAGCTTATTTTCAATAAATGGTCTTTTTGGACACAGAAAGGACGTTTTGAGTTCTGTTACATTATGCTTTCATCATTTCAATCTCAGATAAACTAGAAAAAAATATTCTTTATCACATGATTTAACTAAACACATGGGTTATTAAATTTAGATGTTCAACATTCATTTCTCGCACTGAGTCAATCTATATTCCTGTTTAAAGCTCGATAAAAGACATAAGTGTGTCCAGCACACATCTCCTGTCATCCAGACGACCCAGTCTGAATAGAGCGCTTATGAATGTTTAGAAGAGGACAAAAGACAGACAGGTGTGAATCTGCATGAGCTTCAACATCTCTCATAACTCACCTATCGCCCACACACGTGAGCTGCTCGATTTCTGTCATCACTTCAGCGATCTCAAACTTCAAGCGCTGGAAAACAGAGGTTCACATCAAACACAAGACTCTACATGGTATTCAAACACTAGAGCCCGAGATCATGGCGCTGAATGTGAAATGCGTCCCTTGAATACAATGTTGCTTCAAATGAAAAATGTTCTAAAGCTGTTTAACCTTTTTATGTTGCATTCAATTCGGAAAAACAGGTTATGTTCAGAATGCAACAGCAGCTCACTATAGCAATAAATACATAATACACACAACTTTAACTGTTTCTACAACTTTATTTTCGACTGTATTCTCACCTCAATATCATCAAGCAGTTCTTTTTTCCTGCGCCGTATGTTGGACAGCTCGTCTCGCTCATCTAAGGACAGGTCTTCTGGTACTGTAACCAAACACACACACACACACACACACACATGGGTAAGCATGTTTAGATGAGTGCTGGTCATCTTAATAGAGCAGAAGAGCATAGCAGGACATATTCAAATCAGCAATAATGTGGGTCAAACGCTTCTCCCAGCTTTCAAACTCAAATTCATACGGTCTCCAGACACGTGTGGATTACTGAGAAGTGTTTTTGCCATAAAGTCAAGTCGCATTTGCTTACATAGTGCTTTATACAATACAGATCGTTTTAAAGCAGATTCACAGTGCAATAATTCATCCATGCAAACTTTATAATCAAATATGAGACAAATTCAAAGTCAGTTCAGTGTTGATTCAGTTCGGTTCAATAACTGTCTAATGTAATGTTCATAAATCATGAAATGAATTCAACTCAGCTATAAAGCATTCGTTAACTTTACTTGAAAAAAAAATTTTCAAACTTATTGCCTCAGAAAAAAAAGTAAAGTTAGCAATTCAAGTTCATAACTTAACTTCATACATCGTTCGAATGTATGTTTTGTAAAGTGTGCATGCAATTTTTAGTAGGTCATCTGAATACTTTTCTTCTAATGTTTTATAAATACTAGAACATTATGAACATAAGAACATTTTGGCTGATACCGATAACCGATAATACTTTAAATTTGAAAGCTGATAACCAATATACATAATTTTGAGAGTCCATTAAAATCCATGTCCCAAGCACACAATTATATTCTCATGATATTTGATGTAGTCGATATGAGAGACTTGCATTGCACATGTTGCACTTAACTATTTTTGAAGTTAAAATATTTAACCCTCAGCCCCAATTTTGGCAAGTGGCCAAAAATTATGATTCATGACATAGCCAAAATAAAAAGGTTTCTGCTCATAAGTCATTCTGAATAGACACATAACACACATATATTTAGAAAGCCAACCCTTGAGAGTTTCCAGTTCAAGACTTCAGCATTAATCAGACTGTTATTATTGAGATATATAAGCTCAAACATAAAAACAAAAACAACAAATAGTAATAATATCTTAGCAATTCAGAACCTTTCTGAAGTGAATAATACATAATACATTACAATTGGATTTAATATATCAACATTTTTTATTGGACCGATAACAGAAACATTAAAAATGAACATTGTCCGATACAGATATGGTGGCCATATATCTGCTGTGAATTCAGACATAATTAATTATTATTTCACATACTGATTTTTACCCCTTCCATATATAGGCAATAAGGCATGTGTAGATGTGTGTTTGCTGGGTGTGCACCCATACTAGCGCTAGCCAATCAGATTGGAGCTTTATATTTCAGCAACATCTTGCCATTAAAGTGTTCAAAATACATCAGAACAGTGTGTGATGTGCCATGAAGACTTGAACACTGCACATCTAGTAAAGTGAACATCATGTTCTCAGAGTCTGTCACTGATAACGTCTGTGTTTTTCTGTAATTAGCAGCAGACCGAATGATTTCACGGGGAATTGGATGCTATAAATAAACCACGATAAACAAGTAAACGGGTCTTTCAAACGGAACGGTGTTCATTGTTAATCTCGTCAACAAAATTGCTGATGAATACAGTATGTTGAAAAAAGTCTTTTTCGTCAATGATAATGAAGGCAAGATGAAAAAGAAAAGTAAATCATCATGAGACTGATTTTAATTGAACATACTGTGCATGAAAATAAAATATTAACAATGTAGACAAATGTAGAAATAATTGATTTAATGAAAGCAGTTTGAGCTGCAAGAACTAAACCTCTTTATGAAATCAACTCAAAACAATGAACTGAACTGAATGATGACTCTACTGTCTTCTGTAGAGTTGCTTTATGCCTGAATCAGATTGGTTTCATAATTGACACATTTGGCAATTTGGCACTGTTGTTGAACTGAATTGAATCCACACTGAACTGACTCGAGCTGAATAATGACACTATGGTAATTTAACAATCTAAGTTACATGAAAGTTAGTACTGTGTAATTTATAAAAATTAAGTACAGGCACAGGGAGACGTAGACCAATCCAAACACAGAGCAAGGCATGCAAAACAGGCCTGAAAACACCTCACGCGTAACATCCACTGAGCACAACCCCAGACCAGGGCTACGTTTACACATGGCCGGCTATTTTCATAAACGGACATTTCACCCTCTCCGTTTTCAAAAATAACATGATTGTGCACACCTGTCAGTTTTCAGAAAAGTGTTCGTTTACATGAACCAGTGTATATATGCTGTTAAGAGCATGCCAAACCTGTAGGTGGCAGTGTAACGAGAAGCTCAAGCCCACGTTAGCCAATCAGAATCACGAAAATAGCAACAACAGCAACGAATCACTTCCTCAAACTCTTTTGAACAAAGAGGTCACTCCAGTACAGGAGGTGGCGCTATCACCTTAAAATTTGGTATGCGACCCGCCAATAAATCCACAGAAGAATAAGAAAGAGGTTGACGCACTTTTGACGCAGGTGCAAGTTATGTCGCATACTGTGACGTCGGCTGCCTAAAACTCAGTTTTTCTCAGTTTACATGCAAACAGAGTTTTCCAAAATCCCCACTTTGGCCGGAGTTTTTAGAAATAATCGTTTTCTGCGATAAAAACAGGGTTTTCGTGCAAATGAGGCCAAACCGCAGGGAAATATCTGCGTCTTCCCTTCGTGTAAACGGGGTACATAAGGGAAACTCTGGGGTATGAATACACAGGATACTAACAAGGAACAGGTGTGGCTAATGAATCGCTATGGAAACTAGTAAGGGTAACTATGGAAACTAACTAAACAACAGGAAAAGAAAATACACTTCAAAATAAGAGTCCTTAAACACAAAACAGGGAAACGAGACAGGAATTGTGACAACATGTAATATCTTATAAAGTCTCTAAAACACTAACAATCAATATCATCAATCAATAAGCATGATTGATTCACAGAATAGCTTATAAAAAACAGTTTTCAGTGTTCTTGTTATATTTTGTTTGTACAGAGTTTGAACTGTTACAGTTTGACACATCTTTGTTATTTCAACACTATATCACGACCAATTCGTACGAATTTGTACGAGTGATTAAAAGGTGGCTAATTCGTAAGAATTACCTAAATTACCTTACTCGTACGAATTTGAACGATTTGTCTAAACCCACGTGATGGGTAGGTTTAGGGGCGGGGTCAGGGGTAGGTCATTCGTACGAATTGGGCAACTCGTAAAATATGTACGATGTATCAAAAATCGTACGAGTGAGGTCGAACGCATTGTTACGAATTAGCCACCTCGTAAAATTCGGACGAATTGCCGTGAGATCGGGTTGGTTATTTTGTACATTATTGTCAACTAAAAAAATGATATGGCCATTCCAGTGCATGTTTAAAAAGGAGAAAAGCTTGCACACATAACAGTAGATTTCCTACATTTTATCAGAGGACAGTGCAAAGACATTCCCATAGATTCACACCGTCATAACGTTTTGTAAAATGAACTAAAATAGCATGGTCTCAACTAAATTGAAAGGACATAATTTAGTGAAAAACGAAGATTGTGTGAAAGACTCAGGTTCTGCGTGAAGATGTCAGAGATTGATCCAGCATCCAGAAGAAGTAGGTCACTCCTGTATTTGCAGATTTCAGCTCTCCTCCGCTCACTCTCGCTCTGCCAGATCCATTGCTTGGGAAGAGAAATCCCATCTGCATCACTCCACTATAAGCTGCTTTCAATTTCATCTCCCATTTTCACTTCCTACTCTGTTGTCAACTGTAAAACCCCTTTTAAGCCAAAAAACACGATAGTGAGCATTAGTTCCTATAGCTTTCTGATGGCCTGGGACGTCTATAGAGGGGTGACTGTGGCTTCTGGGAACTCATGGGTTAAGGGAAACAATGAATGTTTTCCATAAAGACAGAAATGATGACACTAACCATGTCCTTGGCTGCACACAATGGTTTCTGGGATCTCTTTGACACAAAGAGGCATTTATTGAGCGATTCTCCACAGGCAAACCTACGTCTACAGCACAGAAACCCTGCATCATCTGAGCGATTCCCATGGAGGAATAAAGAGGCAAATGTGTTGGGTAGTTGGGCTTTGGGCTCGGTGTCAAACGCTCGCTGTGTGTCGGTGAGTGCCCTCGCAGGAAGCAGAGCGTCATTTGATATCATCACTGAGGATCGAATCCATTAAACATGAACTACAAGAGAGGGGGAAAGGAAAAAAAGGCTTTTTTCTTTCATTTGTGAAGCGCGTGGAGTTTAAATTAAATTATATAAGTCAGTTCAATAGAGTTGGGTATGGTTTGAATTTTAACGATTCCGATTTCGATTCCAATCAGGGTTACTAAAAAAAAACGTAGATTTCATTCACATTTATTTTAAGTCTTATTGCAAAACATTTAATTGTAGCTGAATATCATGAACAAAAATGAACAGGATGAAGAATACGTACACAAGGAACTAATATACATGTCAAGTAGGGCTGGGATAAACAATTATTTTTTAAACGATTAATCTAGCGATTATTTTTTTTCAGTGCATCGATTAATCTAACGATTCTTATGAACCAACAGAATTGAACATTTATGTTGAAAACACATAGAGGAACGAGTGCACTTCTGAAAGTCTGAGGAGCCAATCGTGTTGCTACTACTCTCCGGCGCCGCCATCTTTGTTTTGGGTCTGACGATTCGACGCGGATATTTTGCGTCAACGTATTTTGTCGACACATTGTCCCAGCCCTAATGTCAAGTATTAAATAAAGACAAATAAACACTCAGTAATTAAAAAAGAACAAATAAAAAAATAGCAATTGCAACAAAAAGATACAACTGAACAAAGATATGATTGAAATAAACAGTGTTTTAAGATTTTCAGGTATTCGGGTATAGAAACTGTAATCAAATGTAAAATAACACTGCACTATATAAATAAAATATACATTACAAATATAGTTACAAAAGTTATTCAGTCAGGAATGAGTGATTTTCCTCTCCGTCTTCTGTTGTTTGATTAGTGTTACTATGGAGACGGCAGCAGGAATATTAGGCTACTGTCACTTTAAGATATGCACTGATCTAATATACTGATACACACGCATGCAGTCGTCTCACGCTTCAATGGTTTAAAGTCACATTGAAATGCTCACAAAGGAATCAATAATTGGAATCAAAATTTTCAAACAAGTATCCGTTTCCTGACCTTAAAGTGTTCAATTTCAGAATTGGAATTGATTTTCAATTCCCAACCTTACAGTTCAACCAGATATAGACATAATTCAGCAAGAGAATCACTACGACCTGCACTTATTAGTGGTGTTTACTAATAATGTTAGTATTAATTTAGGGGTAGTGACTTGAACATACCCAACACTAGTATTAAATGAAACTTGACCTTCACTGTTTCTGCTACGGAACACTGTAACCAGACACCCTAACGACCACCTAGCATTACCCTAGCAACTAAAGAACGCAACAAAAACTAGATTTTTAATGATAACTTATAAACCTTTAAAGGCAGCCCTTACTGTGAGGTTGTTAAGCGATTGTTTTGCTTCTGCTGAAGCCGTCATCCCGCATTATTTTGGCTTAGTTGAAAAACTACGTTACCCATGATGCTGTACAGAAAATTCCACCAATCAGAGAGTTGGAACAAGCTCCGCCCACTCCCATGAAGCACTGCGAATTACGTAATCGAGTCGATCTCCCTATGCTTTCAAAATACTGAAGTTAAGTCAAGTCACCTTCATTTATATAGCGCTTTTAACAATATAGATTGTTTTAAAGCAGCATTACAGTGATAATGGGAATTGACCGTAAAATATGGCGTTTGAAAATATGTATGTTTCAGAGGAAAGTGACATTGTGTTCATTTACAGTTCATAACTGTTTACCACACATGTGCCACACATTTCACCAGATTTTTAATAAGAAACATTTATAAACCTGCAAACGAGAAACGTTTGCACAGCACAAGCACAGCAAACCTGTAATTAAAAAAAAAAAAGAATAATAAATTGAATTTTAAAATCAAACCCCAAACAATTGCACTGACAAACATGTTCTACACTTTTCCTTGTTTTTCACTAGATAGTAGTAATATGTGAGCTGGTCTCTACGGGACATGCATTTCCACATACATGTTCCCATCCTCCGTTTCATGTCCGTCTCTCTTGAACAACACACTAACAAGGGATCAAAAGGTGAAACAATTCAGCAGCTCATAATCTAAACCTTTCCCATCGTATCTTGTGACTGCTAAGACTGCTTAAAGCCCGTATAATGCTGCGCTCCTCTGAAATCCAACCACAAAAACACATAAAAACACAAGTTATACATATTGTCCTTGATGCATCACCCTAAATTCACTTTACCATTTTTAGTGGAAACGACCTACAAATGGGTTACTTACAGTTGAAAAAAATTTTTTCCATCTAATATAAGGGTGCTCATCGGTCACGGTTTGGCATTTGCTATGTGAACACACAAAAATAAATATTTGAAAAGGTTAAATGGTCCTGTAAAAAATAGTCACGCTTTGTGCTTCTCGTGGTCAAAAATTTATATGAGACTTTTGGTTCTGCGAAACCAAATCTCATTGAAAAGCAATTTTTTGGAGATATCAAGCTCAAATTTGAAAAAAAACTTGTTTAGATTTATGTCTTTGATTTTCTTGCAATTTTAGAGTAAAACGTGATTTGAAATATATTCATTTAAAAATTGAAAATATTTTTTTGTGCATTTTCATACAATAACGTAAATTCGTAACTTTTTTTTTTATATTTCATTTAAAAATTGAAAATAGTTTTTTTGTGCATTTTTCATAACAATAAACGTAAAATTCTGTAACTTTTTTTTAAGTTCACTTTTTAAACTTTCTTGCAGTTTAAGAGTAAAACGTGATTTTGAAAAATAAAATACAGCAATATTTCATATAAAATTGAAAATAGTATTTTTGTGCATTTTTCAAAACAATAAACGCAAAATTCTGTAACTTTTTTTTAAGTTCACTTTTAAAACTTTCTTGCAGTTTAAGAGTAAAACGTGATTTTGAAAAATAAAATACAGCCAATATTTCATATAAAAATTGAAAATAGTATTTTTGTGCATTTTTCAAAACAATAACGCAAAATTCTGTAACTTTTTTTAAGTTCACTTTTTAAAACATTCTTCCAATTTAAGAGTAAAACATGATTTTGAAAATATAGCCTATATTTCATATCAAAATACTTTTATACATACATACTTTTTAAAACTTGTTTCACTTCAGCAATAATCTGCCAAGTGTCGTCTTTGAAAAGAGATCAAACTTCAGTCTGTTGCTCTCTAAAGCATTCAAGATTTACACAGTTTAAGTCACTCAAAAAGTGAATAGATAGATTAAATACAGCGTTAAATATAATTACCATAAAATCCCCTAAAAATACAACATATAAAATAAAAAAAACATTATAAAACTAAAATATAGTACAATAATTTCATTGACAAAAAATAAAACGGTCATTTTTGAGCACAAAGAGAAAGGTTGCGATCAGAGGCTCGACTATGGGCCGTTGCGGAGACTGGGATCTAATGAAGAAAAGTCTGGGAAACACATCCTGATATTGTCCAGGACTGCCTCGGGACAATGGAGAGGATATCTCTGCCCGTCTGCCGCGCCGATTAGACAACTTAGGTCACGTAACCACACAAACACACTGCATTATCGTGGTGAAACCCACTTACACACACACATTTACACACTTAAAGAGTCATGTGTCCATGAGTCTCACGATAACTACATACTACAGCATGGCATTTTCACAGTATATGCAGTACGTACCATCACTCTCGGCCCATATGTGCTGTTCTTTATGTGGCATGGTAGATGTTTCTCAAATAAAGTGTCTGAAGAATGATTTCCCCAAGAAAACTGAAGACTTCTCTCTCAGTGTGCGCATAGTTTGCATACTTATGCCACCCAACTGTTCAGGTAAAACCAGTTTAACCACTTCTGCGTGTCATCATGAGTGTTCGGGTCTGACGCTGAAACTCACCAGATATTCAGCAAGATTTAGTGTCATTGAGTTGAGTTTGTGTAAATGTTGTATTAGACAGTAAATCAGTCCTTCTAGAAAAACTAGTTTTTTTGTGATTGTTGCGGGCAAAAATGCTTGATTATGCGGCACCTTTTCTTAAAAAATGTGATGGAATATGCGGCTATTTATGTAATTTTATGCGATGAAATTACAGGAATTTGCAAAAACTGCGGTTTGATGAAAAAGAGAGAAAGTGATTCCCTGTTCCCTGTTCTCACTAGACTACTACCTTAATGTAAAGAGTCATTTCTTATTACTTCCTATAATAAGCAAGCACACTACATCACAGAAAGTGCTGGAATATTTCAGTTCATCTCGTTTTATTTCAGATCTTAATAAACACATCAAACTTACAAAACATTGATGAGTCAAACAAGTTCTTAAAAAAGGAATATGCTACAACTTCTGGAAAAATATATAAATCAAATAAAAACAATAAAATGTGTGCTTCCTGTTTTACAGCTTTTCGATGATCGTCGCGTAATTACGTCACTTCATAACGTTCCCATGGCAACAGGAAAATGGCGGCTCTTGTGTGAAGCAAACGCAACATTTATCAACTTTCTGCTGAGATATATGACATGTTTTTGCAACTAAAATGCGGGGATTATGAAATCATGCAAGCTCCGCATATTTTGCACGGAAATCTGCAATTTAAGCGGCGAAAGTGCGGCATATTTGAAAAAATTCCCCCGCATAAATAAATATGAGGACTTTGGCTGATTATGCATTGAATTATTATGCGATCACATAATCACTTTTTCCTGAAGGGACTGATAAATGGAGACACAGACAACACAGGGTTACACCGTGTCTCCAGCGACAAGTAATTTATATATCCACGCCCCCAAATCAATCAAAGATCACAGCCAATCAAAAAAGTGTGTGGGTGGAGTCATTCAAAACAGGGGCGGGGCTAAACATGTAGCCCGCCCCCATACTTACTCTGATAGTCTTTCATAGGCAAACATTATAGGAAATGTTGTCTTCACTATAATGCACAGACAATACAACATACATCTCGCAATGGCAAGAGAAGTTAATTATTAAATGTTTATTCTTGGTGGACGATCTACACAAACTCTGTTATTAAGTGAAGGTAGAGAAATACTAATAAAATACTGCTCAAGTAAAAGAGAGGTTATAATGCGACCCGAATCAGACCTTGAGCTCAGTCTGATTTTACTATAAATTATTAGGAGCACACTTAATCTGGGAATATCATATTATCCCGGGTCTTGGCTCGTTTGAGAGGGAGTTTTTTGTTGCTCACTTGACTCGCTTGTCAACGCAAGTATAATCTTCTAGATCAGTCAAATTCACAAATAATCAATTTGATGTTATTTGTGAACCAGTAGATTGTAACGAACGGCCAAACGCATAAAAAGATTTACATTTTAGTTGAAAACCCTTAGGGTAGTTGTAGGTTGGCGTTGTTAATCTGTAATGTGGTTATATTGAGGATTATGAAACCTGTGGGGTTTTGTTCAATTTATAACCATTCGATGTAGTGACAAGCTTAATTACTTTATTAGCAACATAGCAACACCATCTTACCGAACACATGCTCCAATGCCAACATGCTATAACAACACTTCTTAATTTTGACGATGTGACCTCATTGCCTTATTTGCTCAAAGTGACAGCTGTTTGCTATGGATATCATCACTATAACCTGACACAATGAGCTTTTGAGTCTGTTTAGGTGAGCTGTTTCAATGATGACTCACAATCTTTATTTATGGCCACAAAAGCAGGACAAGTTGAGTTGGTTTCCAAATCTGCAGCTTGACGTTTACACAATAACAATGTACTAAAGTTTTTCCTTTGAGTTTTTCCACGCACGCACGCTCGCACGGACCCGTGAAAACGACTAAAAAACGCTGTAGTGTTCATGCCAGGCCAGTAGATGGCGATGTCACTTTATAAAGACACTTTGTCGTGTAATGAATAGCTAAAATGCATAAAAAGTGTTTAGTTAAAAATAATGACGTGTAAACGAGCCGTCAAGTCTCATTTACCAGGTTATAGTCTTGATCAAAATGATAATGTTGCTTTTTCACGGGCCATTATTGGGATCAAACCAGAAAGCCCAAAAGCTTATCCACTAAATCTGCTAAACCTGATGAAAGTTTTGTTCATTCTGCTGATGATACTCAAGCCATATGTGAGTCTGCACAGATCATTAGTCTGGGAAAGGCATCTGACACAAAGAAAACATGTTATTGTGTTCTGCTGACTTTTGTTCTGAAGGAAACGTTTCAGATTCACTTGAAGATGGAGGATGCAGATTTATATTCTGACGGCTGCCTTCACAAAATACACATTTCTCTGATATGTTAAAGGGATAGTTCACCCCAAAATGTAAATTCTGTCAGTAATTACTCTCCCTCATGTTGTTCCAACCCCATAAGACTTTCGTTCATCTTCTGAACACAAATTAAGATGCTTGCCGGCCCCAAAAAGTTATTAAAGAAATCATTAAAATAGTCCAAGTGACGACAGTCCCTCAATCTTAAGTTTATCAAGTGACGAGAATACTTTTTGTGCGCAAAAAACAACAAAAAATAACGACTTTACTCAAGTATTGATTTCCTTCTCTGTGGGCCTCGAGATAGTTCACGTAGTGTAACAGCGCAGCGCTTCTGTGTTGTACGTCACACGCAGCCTCACTATTGGCCGGCACTGGTCATGTGTGTGTGTGTGTGTGTGTGTGACGTACAACACAGAAGCACTGCGCTGTTACACTACGTGAACAATAATACTTGAATAAAGTCGTTATAATTGTTTGTTTTTTGCGCACACAAAGTATTCTCGTCGCTTGATAAACGTAAGATTGAGCCACTGTAGTCACTTGGACTATTTTAACGGTGTCTTTAATAACTTTTCGGGGCCGGCAAGTTTCAATCCCTTAGAAGCCTATGGAGGAGTGACCCAGCTCTCAGATTTAATCACAAATATCTTAATTTGTGTTCAGAAGATGAACGAAAGTCTTACGGGGAACAACATGAGGGAGAGTAATTACTGACAGCATTTACATTTTTGGTTGAACTAACCCTTTAATATTCCTTTAAGTTTTTACACCACAAGAAACAGCACCAACCCACATAGAGCTGCTTCACATATTTAAGAATGAAACCAAAGACAAAGGCACAAAGTTGATTTAATTCCCCCACGTAACTCAATAAAACCTCACAGCTGAGGAAAGCCTCACAATGAAACCTTATTCATAGACCACATGTCACGCTGACAGCTCAAGTCCATTTCCGAAATGATTTTAAAGAGAAAGCTTCCTTTTCCTTTAGCAGATGAGCAAATATCCTATTTTTAGCTCATCCTGTGTCATGCTCCCATTCACAAATTAGATTCGTATTTCTGGCAGAGGCTCTGTGCTGTTTCTCATGTAATTAGTGTTTGCCTGCCTCTGATTTCTCATGCTTTCGCTCTCGTCTGGGTTAATAATGTGACTAAAGTTAAAGACGCTGCATTAAAACATCAGCACTGACTCCACGTCAGCAACCTTCTATAATAACTTGCAAAAAAAGACAAGTATATGCAATGAGATTAGCAGTGTGAAACTGGTGGAAGTAAGAAGTAATATATTCCCTAACATTGCGCAAGTAATGTGTGATTTTTCTCGAAAAAATACAAATGATTTAATTAAATTAGCATTGGTCTTTCCACTGACGTATCTTCTGATGTATACGAACACAAAGAGCTGAAATTGCCTAATGACAGATAATTGACTGACAGCCAATCAAATCGCTGTTTCTATTGGCCATTTTGTCATTAAAGCTTTAAAGCTTATGAACTGTCAGACACATTCAAAATTCCTTCTTTGTCAAATTCTTTTAACTATAATAACAAGACAGGTGTTTTTATTGCAAATGTAATTCAGATAAGAGGGGCTAGTTAATAGAGTGAGTGCATTCGTGACTGTCCACTTTTCCCATAGGGATTTAAAAATAGTCTTCAATAAAACATTATAAGCCATGAATCAAGTCAACTAGCAACAATGCGAATCATAAATCATAATTTACAAACTTTGATTTGAAGCAAAACTAATGTAAAATCGGTCAAAAGGTACAAGACTGTGAACTTAACTGCTTTAGTGATGGAAAAGAACTACAATCCCATAAGCTTTGCCAACACCATAATCAAATAGAAGAAATATAATGAGTATGCATAAACAATATATTATTGTAAAATATATGCATATGCATTCAATTTTAAGCATATTGAGAATGTAGGAAGATCGACGCCATTATGTCATCCGCAGTGATTCATGGGAGTGGGCGGAGCTAACGAGATCCTTTAGCGTGCTTTGCTTGTGTCGACTCTTAATTGGTGGAATTTTCTGTAAAGCATCATGGGTAATGTAGTTTTTCAACATGAATTCCACTTTTTAACATGATTATTTAAAAAAATAAGTTATAATGCAGGCTAACGGCTTCAACAGAAGCAAAACTATGGTTAACCTCGCAGCTCACATTAGGGCTGTCTTTAAAGGTTTACAAGTTAGGTTTAAAAATCAATTTCTGTACTGAGAAAATGAATGGAGTTTTGACCGTTACACTCTATAGTTGCTAGGGTAATGCTAGGTGGTTGCTTGGGTGTCTTGTTACAGTGTTGTGGTTGAGTTTAATTTGTTCCATTTCTGAAATCAGCTGCTATTCTCGTCTTGTTCATGTCATATGCTTCTTGGCATGCAGCCAAAGTTTATTTAAAAAATAAAAAAAACACAAAAACGACATTGTTTACCCCCGTTTGCATCTGTAAAAACGGTCTCTTCCTATTCTAGTAGACTCTTTTTGACCAGAATAAATGTATCAAATTTTAATCTGTTTAATAGAGTGGCTCTGAATGATGATAGCAGATCATCTGGATTTCATCACTCATCTCCTTCTAGTAATGGAATGAATCCAATCAAATATAAAATCTCCTTGTCAATCATGGTGTAGTTCTCCATTCCCAGCAATTTTGAGTTTAAAAGACGTTATAGCCGCCCCGACACACAGCCCTGACATCTAGGCTAAAACAAGGCAAAATTTGGGCTGTCAGGGAAAATGTAATAGACATATATCCATAACCCAAGAATAGAGTCATCAATTACATAAAATGTCAAAGAAATGAAACCCAACACCTTGTAATCACTGTTGACTTTGCTTACATGATGGAATATCATACATCTCACAAGTTATTTAAGTTATTAACGCTAAAACGTCACCGCATTGACTAGGAATGGGAATTGATAAGATTTGATCAATATCAATGCCACTGACGATTCTGCTTATCGATCCGATTCTTTAACGATTCTCTTATCGATTCCTGATATAGCACTGTGTGGAAAAAAGTAGTCATGCTTTTTCAGCACAAAATCAAGTGGTTTTATTTGTTTTAAAGCTTACACTTGAGTAAGAAAACTGAATAATAAATAAGATTTACAAAATAAATGAAAAACTCTTCTGTAAACACAAGTGTAATTAACAGATATAAACTATCTCTATAAAACAGGATGGAATAGTTATACATAATACAGTGTTTTCGTAGAATATGCCTGTTATTTGTAAGACACCAGTGATATTTAACATTACAGTTGTACACAGCGATCAAAAACACGGCATTCCTGCAATTTAGTACCATGGGTAGATATGTTTAAGCATGTTGCTTGTATTTGCACCCTTACACGAAATAACAGCCTTGCAGTTATTGCAAACGGCATCATTTTCATCTCATTTAGTAAAATAAAGCCAAGCTTTAGATCGTCTCTGATTCCCTCCTTTGCTCAAATCGCTTTGAGGTCGTGACGCACAGATGCGTAGGATGCCGTGCTATGGTGGCCAATAAAGGACAAAAGGGACAGTTGTGAGTTCACGGTCTGTATGTATGGCTGGGACTCGGAGCAGGAACATCGATAAGAGGACTCGCATACAATATCGATGGTCCATAAAACTTAAAACCGTTTCTCGAGTGGAACCGGTTTTCAATTCCCATCCCTTGTATTAACCGAAAACCCTTAAAGCGCTCCGGCCGCTCATCCGCACAACAACAGTGTTTGGTGCTCGAGAACGGAACCTAAACCTTGAAATAGGTTCAAGGTGCAAGCGTGAAAAACTTTTGAAAAACTTTATCATCTCCGTGAAACTTGCGTAAAAACGCGAATCTGTGAAAACGCTGACGGCGTGCACATGCGTATTAGGTGTTTAGTCTATATGCCATTTAAGTATATGTGCGCGGCGTAGTCTTTCTTTACAAATTGACCTCAACAAACTACTAGTCTTGCCTTAAAGTAACACCATGTAATTTTTGCTTTCGGCTTCCTCTACAGTTGGGAAACAGTATTGTCTTCTACTACTGGCATATCTGGCTCGATATTAGTGATTAGTGTGGCCGGTTCAGAACGAATCGTTCTTTTGAACCGGTTCTGTTTTTCAGTGAACAGTCGACTGAATCAGTTAACAGGTTTTCCCGCTCATTGAGCGGAGGTGGTAAAAAATGTTAACACTTGGGGGTCCGGGCACATGCCCCCCCGAAAAATTGTACATTTCAAGATATTATCCATTAATCTGGGCACTTTGATCACTTGAACTGTTGTTGAAAAGTAATAATCCACCGCCATACCACCCATATTCTTTGATTAGTACGGCATTTGATCATCACATTACAATTATTCATAACATGATATTGGTAACATTCACACAATTAACTTTCTTTAATTATAAATTCTTCTTTGGCAATTTACATTTCTTATAGCCTAATACAGAGGCTTTACTCCCTAAAACTATTGCGATGTTCTCAGTTTTGAAAACATCTTATCGGAATAATTTTTGTATCTTATAAAGGGCATTTTCCCTAATTTTATTTAAAGTATCTCTAATTTCATTTTAATTCTTACCATTTTATCAATACATTAATTAAAAATAAGACACGTAGGCTTTACCAATCAAATTAATAATTTACATTGACAAATTTAACTGTATTAAATGAATTATTTTGAATATTGTTGAATAAACAAGAATGTGAAAATGTACTTTGAAAAAACCCAGTAGGAGGGGCAGGCGGATCTTTATGACGAGTCATTGAGTTCATTACTGTAATCTAATTCTCAAGTGTTGATTTGCAAGAGGGTGTATATCGGCCCAATTGAATCGTTCTCAAGCGACCTACGTTCAAATACGGCTGATGATTCAGATGATCTACTGGATGAATGTTGCCCGTGAGACGCGACATGGTCTGTTGTTTGGAACTATTTTCGCTGCTAAAACAGAACAAAAACAGTCTAAAAATGTAAGTAACTTAATTTTAACTATTTGTTTATTGAACTGTTCTGAAATTAATATCTCGGTTTCACTCGTGATGGCATTCAGGAAAACAGTACTCTGGTCGTGTGTAGCCTATATATTGTTTCTTAACTATAATTAATGTTATAAATAACTGCGCGAGATACAACAGCGCAACTTTGTTACCGTGCGTACATTAGGTAACATGATGGGAGTTCCGTGTCTTTATTACACTCATTTAGCTGTCATCCACCCTCGATTGAATGTAAGGTTTTTATTACTCGGCCCGCGGATTATGATCCGTGCAGCACTATCGGCAAACTACACGGTTAGAGAATGGACACAAGCGGGAATCGCGACAGAACTGTCACGGTGGATAAAGTGTATATGAGCACGTGTCGTGACTGTCTGTCCGAGTTTTGTCGAGAGGCGGAGGCGGCACGAAATTTGACGGAGGCGGCCGCCTCATAATTGTCTATGCAGGAAAAACCCTGAGTACACTAAGTCAGACTGAATCGTTTAAAGCAGTTCGCGTCTTGCGTCAGCGCTGATCCACAAATAAAGTTACTCACTTTTGGACATGCCTGACACAGTCCCTCCGACTCGAAATAAACAATATCCCGGAGTTACTCCAGTAACTCCAACAGTTTACTGAACTAAACTGAGACATGTTGTGCTGAGAGAAGTGATGATGAGCAGCTGATACTGAGCATGCGCTCACTATTGTTGATCCTCGTCCGGCCTTTGATTTTCTCACTCTCCCTTTTTCTCTTTCTAGTCTCCTCCGACTAGTCTTCTTCGTTTTAGTTGCTGCTTCGGCCATGACAACAACATACAGACGGCAAACAAACGCTAGTTGGGTGCTCACGTCAGAATCTGAGGAAGTTGGGGAAGTGAGATATGCCGTAAAGCAGTCGAATTCTGTAGTTCTTTTTGTGCTTGGGTTACTACCCGAACCCCGAAGTGACGTAGTGCCAGTAAAAGCGATACAGACACGGTCAGGCTATGGCAGACATGTCATTCAACCTATTGTAAGTCGACGTACCATCTCAAGGGTCTTGGAAATATATTATGAAGGTTGAAAAACTACATAGTGTTGCTTTAAAAACTCATAATACAGTTTTTTTTGTCGCTTCCGCGTATCCATGTGACGTGTAATCAAATCCAAGGTTATTTTGACAAGAAGTGGGTTACTCAGAGCCAGACTATATCGGGTCTAGAGTTTACCTAGACGGTGAAATGACGGCTAGTGGGTTAGCATGGGGAATCATGTGTCTCCTGGGAATGTCTCCTATGAGATGGGACAGTGAGAGCTTGTTTCTGAAATCCCGGAGGCCTTCAGTGACTCAGTCAGGAAATGAGTTTCGATTCCAGCCGTCTGATAGAGAGCCACGAATGAGACAAACTGGACACCTAACAGCCCTGTTTATATTGGCCCCGTCTGTCCAGACAGCACATCTGGATCTGAGGAATCTGAGCTGGGTTGTGTGAGACGGGTCGCGCTGTTATTGCTGAAACGTGGGCGACGAGGGCTGAGCGTCCGGTCCTGGCAGATCTTTATTGCTTCATGAGACATTCTTCAGTCGCTGGTGTTTTATTCAGTCCTCACGAGCTGAATTCCTTGTGACTTTGGGGTTTAATTATAAACTATGGAGGGGTCGTTGTTAGTTTAAGTCCAGCTGTGGAGATGTAGAGCTGGCCCAAGTGTTTAAATGAAGAATATCTGAGACACATGTTAAGCTCTGGGACAACAGCTGTTGTGTGGGTTATTCATCTAATTAACATTACATTTTTTATTTAATCTTTTCATTACTTTACTAGGATTCGATCGATTGAGGTTTTATTTTTATCTGAACTTTTATGTCCCCATAATCAGCTTTGCAATTTAGTAGGTTATAAAATGCTTCATAAATAGATTAATCAATTGCTTGATCAAACTTTTCTACGGAAGCGTTCACTTGAGGAAAAAAAAATCTACTCTGTTTTTCTGAATTAACAAGTTAATTATCTCAGAATTACTAGATAATTTTTCATGGAAAAAAGTTGTTGCTCTGTTTTTCTGAATTAACGAGTTAATTATCTCAGAATTACGAGATCATTTTTCATGGAAAAAAGTTGTTGCTCTGTTTTTCTGAATTAACGAGTTAATTATCTCAGAATTACTAGATAATTTTTCATGGAAAAAAGTTTTTGCTCTGTTTTTCTGAATTAACGAGTTAATTATCTCAGAATTACGAGATCATTTTTCATGGAAAAAAGTTGTTGCTCTGTTTTTCTGAATTAATTACTTAATTATCTCAAAATTATGAGTAACTCATTAATTCATAAAAACAGAGTGAAAAAAAGTTTTTTGTCACGTTTTGATGTGTTCTGTTAATCTTTTGTGATCTTGTCTTCCCCTGTCTTTTGTGATTTTGGTTTAGTCCTGTTAGTTTTCCCGCTCCTCGTTTGTGTCCAATTTTCTGCACCTGTTTTCAGTTAATTATCTTGTTTGGTTCAGTTCATTTAAGCCCTGTGTTTTCCCTCAGTGTTGGTCGATCGTCGTCTACGTATGGTTGTGTGTTTTCTGATTTCCTGGAGTTTTGTTCCTGTTTAAGTTTGGAAAGTTTTCATTTTGGAAATTAAAAACTATTATATGGAAATTCCGTGTCCTCGTCTTCAGCACCTGCACAAACCCTGACAGAACGATCGACCAAACAACAAAAGATGGAAGGCTGGAAGCAGGCCTTCATGGGAACCCGGATGGCCGTATTTCGCGGGACCCGTGGAGGTCGTAGAAGGGGAAGTGATCGAGTTCTGGTGGTCCCGAGTCCAGTATGGCCTGAGCCCATCGCATGCCCGCCAAAGCCTGAGCCCATGGCATGCCCGTCAGAGCCCGACCCTTATCATGACCTACCTGAACTTCTTCCCCCAGAGCCTTCACAGCTGGTCCCGTCCAGCCCAATCAAGCCTTCACCGCTGGTCCCGTCCAGCCCCGAGTTTCCTGATATGCTGGTCCCGTCCAGCCCCGAGTTTCCTGATATGCTGGTCCCGTCCAGCCCCGAGTTTCCTGATATGCTGGTCCAATCCAGCACGGAGCCCGTTGACCCAGAGCCAGAGCCTGTTGACCCCAGCGCCAGAGGCCAGAGCCAGAGCCCGTTGACCCAGAGCCAGAGCCAGAGCCCGTTGACCCAGCGCCAGAGCCAGAGCCCGTTGACCCAGCGCCAGAGCCAGAGCCCGTTGACCCAGAGCCAGAGCCCGTTGACCCAGCGCCAGAGCCAGAGCCCGTTGACCCAGCGCCAGAGCCAGAGCCCGTTGACCCAGCGCCAGAGCCAGAGCCCGTTGACCCAGCGCCAGAGCCCGTTGACCCAGCGCCAGAGCCAGAGCCCGTTGACCCAGAGCCAGAGCCAGAGCCCGTTGACCCAGACCCAGAACCCGTTGACCCAGAGCCCGTTGACCCAGAACCCGTTGACCCAGCGCCCGTTGATGTCAAGTCAGTTCCCGATCATGAGCCTGTCCTCCCCAAGAAAATTTTGGGGGGGCGCCATACGCCTTCGCCGTGGCCGGCCAGAGATCCACGGAGGCCCGAAAAGATAACACCGCCATGGCCACCTGAAGGGTCTGCACCGCCATGGCCACCTGAAGGGTCTGCACCGCCATGGCCACCTGAAGGGTCTGCACCGCCATGGCCACCTGAAGGGTCTGCACCGCCATGGCCACCTGAAGGGTCTGCACCGCCATGGCCACCTGAAGGGTCTGCACCGCCACGGCCACCTGAAGGGTCTTCACCGCCGTGGCCACCTGAAGAGCCTGCACCGCCTTGGACGCCCGAGGGTCCCACAGCTCCGCCCTGGACGCCCAAGGGTCCCACAGCTCCGCCCTGGGACGCCCGAGGGTCCCACAGCTCCGCCCTGGACGCCCGAGGGTCCCACAGCTCCACCATGGCCACGCCCACAGCCTGCTCCACCATGGCCACGCCCACAGCCTGCTCCACCGTGGCCACGCCCACAGCCTGCACCATCGTGGCCACGCCCACAGCCTGCACCATCGTGGCCACGCCCACAGCCTGCACCGTCGTGGCCACGCCCACAGCCTGCACCGTCGTGGCCACGCCCACAGCCTGCTCCGCCGTGGCCACGCCCACAGCCTGCTCCGCCCTGGAGGCTTCCTGGACCTGCACCATGCCCTCGTCAGCCTCCAGGGCGCCCACCCTCCCACCCCTTTGGATGTTATACGGCGCGAGGACGCGCCTTCGGGGAGGGGGGAGGTACTGTCACGTTTTGATGTGTTCTGTTAATCTTTTGTGATCTTGTCTTCCCCTGTCTTTTGTGATTTTGGTTTAGTCCTGTTAGTTTTCCCGCTCCTCGTTTGTGTCCAATTTTCTGCACCTGTTTTCAGTTAATTATCTTGTTTGGTTCAGTTCATTTAAGCCCTGTGTTTTCCCTCAGTGTTGGTCGATCGTCGTCTACGTATGGTTGTGTGTTTTCTGATTTCCTGGAGTTTTGTTCCTGTTTAAGTTTGGAAAGTTTTCATTTTGGAAATTAAAAACTATTATATGGAAATTCCGTGTCCTCGTCTTCAGCACCTGCACAAACCCTGACATTTTTTGTATCTCATAATTCTGAGATAATTAACTCGTTAATTCAGAAAAACAGAGCAAAAACTTTTTTTTCATGAAAAATTATCTTGTAATTCTGAGATAATTAACTCAGTTAATTCAGAAAAAGAGAAGATTTTTCCTCAAGTGAATGCAATACGCTTCCGTACTTTTCAATATTTATTCATTTAAATGTTTTCTGTATTTTCTGAGACTACATGGTTCAAGGTCTTTTAAACTCAACCTCAATATTTCAACTCTGTAATGGGAAAATCATAATGATACAATATGATTATAATGTACGAAGGTGCACTGAATCTGTTATACTACCAAAATGTACTAGTGAACTTTACATCTGATTTTAAAGTCCCCCTGTGGTGAAATTCCAGCTTTTAATGTTTATGTGTCTATGTGGTGTTTTTAATGTGCTTTAAGACAAACCATGTGTAAATTCATAAGTCGACAGCATTGCTGAGTATTTTCTGCTTAAAACTGCAGTGAACCAAAGACAGTCTCAAAAACACTGAAATCGCTGGTGTTTCTGACGTCACACACTATCAGATCAACGTGTGATCGTCAACCAGTGGATCTCTGAGTGAGTGAGTGGAGGCGGGGCTCATGTGCATATTCATAGAACCGCGCATACTAAATGAGGCAAGGGTGTCGAGTTACATTCGAGATATTTCAAGGTATTTTGAGGAAAAAAACTTTTAAATATGTAATTTTGGTGATCAAAGATGAGTTTTAAGGGATAATTGGGGGAGGACCACAGGGGGACTTTTAAAAAAGACATCTTACTTTGTGCTTGTGGTGGGAAAATATCAATATATAATCAAATGGCAGAGTTTTCTCACTGTAACCTATAGAGTCATACTTTTGTGTGCATGAGCCTATTCTCATTTCATAAAAACACCTGAAATCATTTAGCTATTTTAGAAGAGGTTGTGAAATAAAGGGAAATCTTTTAGTCTATGAAGAAACCTAGGAATCTTTGCTTCACTTCTGCTTGAAACGTCACCAAAAATGTGTTCTCTGAAGTCAAAGACCAACGGCTTTAATGGATTTAAGTCATATAAACTCATACGAAAAAGTGTTTTGTAACCAGCTCTGGAATAAACAGTAAACTATTCATATCAAACCTCGCAATTAGTGATTTCCTCCCACAGCAGATTGTTGATAGTAATGAGGTGTTGGTGGTGAAATAACACAGGTGAAGCCCTCAATTGCTGACTCACACTACAGCAGCTGTCAGGAATATGAGCGGTGACCCATTTAACCAGCTACACTTTACAAATGATGTCAAACCTGCGTTTGCCACGCGTCCACAGGCAATTATGCACAGAGATGCTAGTTTGGGCTTGTTGTTGAACTCATTCAGTCATTTCCTAAGCAGACACGTTCAAGGTGCTTTGCCTGTCTGGACTATACGGGAAATTACGCACAGCTAATCGGAACATATTTGACATTTCCGTGTCTTTGGGGATTTCACTGCGGACACAAATACTGCAGAAAAAGAAATCAAATGACAAAAAAAGCACCTTTAAGGCTATGTTTACACGGAAACGATCTGAAAAGAAAACGCAAAAGTAGCGTTGCGTTTTCACTTTTTATTCTGCGTTTAGACAAGCGTTATGGGGGGGAAATCCGCGTTCATATGGTGACGCAAAAGTGTGTGAAATTCGATTGGTGTGCACTCCAGGCGGCTAGGTGGCAATGTGAAACACTGCCACACAACAACACCAATATCTAAGAATATTTTGAACAAATGCTGAAAAGACTCTTGTACGTTTATGAGAGCTGCTAGGGCAACTTGAAGGTCCGACATATGGAAATAATCGACATGTTGGTTGTTATTTTCTGTACTGGCGCATGCCTGTGACGTAAACGCGCACACGACGAGAGCCACCGCGAGCAGATTTGCGTTTTTACCGTTTAGACGGGAACGCGACGGTGGAGCGTTTTTAAGATTTCCACTCTGGAAGGTGGTTTCACTTTTTTGTGTTTTTAAGCCCCAAAACGCCGTCGCCGTGTAAACGAAAGGCACATCCGATAAAATATTTTTACGTTTTCACCCGGAATCGTTCTCGTGTAAACAGGGCCTAAATGACTCACTTGTACAAGAACAGCAGCCAGTTACAGCAATCCACAAGTTAAAGTCACCATGAAATCAAAATGGACGACTCTTACTGTTTTACGGAATATTGCATGGTTTATTTTAAATTTTTTATCCGTGCACATCATTATTGCCCTATGTTTGTTGTAGTTCCAGACGCCGCTTCACTCAGATATACGTCACAATTGGGAAGAAAAAGATCGCAACTTCCGTTTCATGCCGACTTTAAGAAAACCCTTAATAATTTGTTTAGAATTAAGTTTTCTTGGTTTAAGGGGTTTGTTGAATTGTCAACATGTTGAACTCAATTTGAGTTTGATTTGTGAAAGACAATCCATTCACTGCTTCTTGAGATTATCAGCGGCATCTTGTATTCGCGTCCTCAAACAAAGCTAATGTGTCTTGGAATATCATACACAACTAACACTGACTACTAGTTTATGATGATTTCTTTCTTTGCCATTTTTGGTGTTTAACATTGGTCACTATGAACTTGTTGTGGAAGAACATGATTTTTTTCAAAAACTGTCTGTAAAGCTGTTGATGAAGGATTGTTCTGCACTTCATCAACCGATAATAAAGTGACCCATATAGGCCAACGTGACTAAACCCACACACACACACACACACACACCACACACACACATCACACACACACACACACACACACACACACACACACACACAACACACCACACCACACACACACACACACACACACACACACAACACACACACACACACGCACGTCTTGTGAACTGCGTGTCCAAACAGTGTGAAATTTTTAATGATGCAGCCTTTATTAAAAGTGCATCGCCAACAAAAATCCCAATTATCAGGAAAGCAGCAGATGGACACATAGGCTAAAGTTATTTGCAAAGAAATGCAAAAAAACACACACAAAAGGATTCTGTTGTTAATTAACTATGACAAACAATAATCATTAACCAGAACAATTGCATAAGACAAACTGAATTACAGTACATCACAACTGTATTTTCCAAAGATAACGTCAGTGATGTTGCTCCAAAAAATCAATGCATTCTGATTGGTTAATAGTTGGTTATTACTTATACTTTGTGATATACTGTACACACAGCGAAGTTCATTTTCATTCTTCGCTTGGGGTAAAAAGAGATATTGCAGAGATATACTGAATACCATAAAATGAACACCAAACGAACTTGTTTTGGCCTGATTTTATTAAAAACTTTGTCACATCAGTTCATTTTTTAATTTCGCTTGAATATTGTGGCCATAAGCCCGGGTCCCTCCTTTAGTGTAAGTCTATAGGTTTTGTCTCGGCATACACAAACAGTACATTTGATTATTTAGAAAAGTACCAGTGCACGTCTCCATTTTGAGGAATTAAATGAATAATACCTTTTATGAAATATACCTGCACAGGTTAATCTTATATAATAATAGTGATGCTTGAGTTGCTTAAGCCAGAACTGCCAAATACTGAGGAAATTCTGTGAAAGAATAATTCTTGTTGCGTCATACATGTAAATAAAATGCTAAAATTATAACTCTCAAAGGTTTACGACAAAGAACATATTGTTCCTCAAGCAAATCTCTGTCAATAACCTCTTTCTGAGTTCACATACTGAAGAGCAGAACGCCACGCTAGAGGAAGGAGAGAATGAGACCAGACCACTGGATACACCTTTTCCTGATCCAAACAATCCACCATCTCTTACATAATCTATTCCCCTTCACCTCCACTGCCTACATCCCATTCCAGCAGTGAGAAATACTGCTCTTCAAAAGAGTGGCTCTCTTTCCCAGGAATGCAATCAGCCACATGCTCCAACGCTCCAGAGACTCGTCTGCAGTCTGCTTTCCTTTAAGAGGGGGTGAACGAGTCCTCAGTTTTCCCTGCGCCAACCCAAATTCCTCAAACGCCGTATTGTTTGTGCAAATGTGTTTCTAATTTTTGCATTCTTAAATTTTAAACCCCTGTACTATGTGCTAATGTTAGAGTCAGAGTCAACTATTTTTACAATCTCTGGACCAGTTTAAGGAACAGCGAGGCCCAATAAAAATTGGTGAGAAAAATGGTGAAGAAAACACTTTGTTAGTTTGGAGGGCATAAAAGTGGTTTTCGTGCATTTATAACAATGAATACTGCATTAGATAACAGTATTTGCTGATGTCAAAGCTGAGCGTTTTAGTAACATGCATTGATCTCATCTTGAAACCTAAGGTGAGAGTTGTTTGTTCCTGAGCTCCCAGACTGCATTTTAAGGTGTCATGCTACCTTCTAAGATAGATACCTCGTTTTGGCCAAATTCTTAGGCATGTATCCTTTACAAAAGAAGCCAGGGTCACAATGCTTTGCAACTAGCTCAGCAGCAGAAATGATCATGCAAGATGGCAGATGTGTCCAAGAGGATTGTTAATATAGGTGGTTAGCATACAAAGTGTCCATGCTTTTTTTGTTATATAACATAAATTTCAGGCTAAAAAGTATATTTACAGGACAGAATCTAAAGGCGCTTTTCCACTGCAAGGTACGTTACGGTATGGCTCGCTTCCAAGCTCGGGTTCCAAGCGTACCGTACCGATACTAAAATGTGACGTGAAAACACTGCAGATCACTGACTACGTTTACATGCAGTCAATATTCGGGTTATGGTCGGGTTAAGGTCACTATTCGGGTTTCTGAAACCCGTTTACATGAGCAGAGAGAGTTTCTCCTGTATACATGGAATTGCAATATATCCAGATGTAAACAGCGACGCACGGTTAGCGTCTGGACGTACGGACAACCTTAAGACGCAATATGCGTCATTTCCGATTCTTCTTCCTGTATCCAAAGACAACAACAACAGCAGCATGCAGATAATGAATAGTTTGGGGCAGATAATGAATAGTTCGGGGCAGATAGCGATCGCCTGTGTTTCCGCTTTGATGCTGGTAACGTTACTGACCTCGCTCCAGAAGTCTGCTGTGCTGCGTCTCGCCATGTTTACTTCCGGTAAACTGCATGCGGGTTTTTGTATGCGCAGAGAAGTTTCTCTACTCAAAAGACATGCGCAGAACACAAATCACTATGGGGATATCCCGATACGCGTTTACATGACCAAAAATTCGGGTTAGAAAAGGGGTACCCCAGGTATAATATCCCGGTTTTTAAAATCCGGGATATGAGCATATTCGGGTTTTTGCCGGTGTTTACATGGCCGTATGCGACGGGTTATTGCTAATATCCCGGTTTTGAACGGGTTATTGGCTGCATGTAAACGTAGTCACTGATTGGTCAGACAGAATCGTCACTACCAGCGTTATTTTATTTGCGTGCGAGACATCAAACCCGCTAGATTTAATTAGCCAGTCAGAGCCACCGCTGTAGCACCAGTTTTAAAACTAGGCCTACTTGCCTGACTAGCCTGAAGAAAA